>OVAW01001141.1:0-10436 GCA_900406365.1 Heliophila coronopifolia | reverse complement strand
AATTTCTCCTCAACTGGAGAGACCAGGGTTCGAACCCCGGTTAGNAGAGACCAGGGTTCGAACCCCGGTTAGGGTGTAAAAGCACAGAGGTTGCCACCATTAGGCTACTTATCTTTTTAAAATGATAAGTAAATGTTGACAATAAAAATGACAAGAAAATGTAAAATGTCCTTCGGTCTAGGGATTAAAATGCATTAACAAAGATTTTAGAATCAGTAGGTCGACTTCCTAACGAGCTTTCTCTTTAGTTTAGGCTATCGGTTCAGTCCGTTGTGATTTGTTAACAATAGGAGATTCATGTTTGTTGGTTTAATTTCGATAACATTAGTATTAGACTTCCTTGTGAAAAGAAGAACGAAAATGTAGTCAGTGTCAATCCTGACAATGAAGGGGCCTGATTCTAAATAATTTATATATAAAAGATTGTTATTTAAAAGTTTGGGGTCAAGTTATATTTTTTTTTTAAATTAGGGCATATATTATACAAAAAAATAGGTCAATTTTTATAAAAAAAATTGAGGACCGCGACGCGACTAATGTTTCTTTATGGCGCAAGCATGAATGTAGTGACTATGGTGTGATCAATCTTGTCCTAAAACACATATCTGAAGCAAGACAAAAGAAAATTAACTTTTACAGAACACTCAAATGCTTTTTAACCATAACGTTTTACATATTCACAACCTGTGACTAAGCTCCAATGGTTTTAAATTTTGATAAAAAAAAACAGTGCAGAGCGGACAGAGTAGCATCAACAATCGTTAAAAATTGATACCATTCAGTCCGACTCGCACTCACCCGACCCGAACCGATACTGTTTCGGATATTAAATCAAAAATAAAATCAAAACTGATCGTGACCGTCCAAATAATCATAAACCGAAATATTCAACGGCTCTACTTCGCTTCCATCCTCACAAAACGTCGTCGTCTCCTCATATCCTGAGCTACTTGACTCAAAACCGCCGTTACTGTACACAATCCCGGCGTCAACGGCCATTCCTGCATTAGAAGCAGCTTCTTGGATAGACCTCGGAGAAGTTTTGGAGGCAATCGAAGGAGGAAGCAAGTGAGGAAAATTAAGAGATTCAAGCGAATTAGGTTGGTGTAAACAGAAGAAAGCGACGTCGTGTGCTACAGCAGCGCCTTCAGCGGTGGAAAATGAACCTAACCAGAGACGGTCACGAGTCCCCGGAACTCTAATTTCCGATACCCATTTTCCCCATTTCCGACGACGGATTCCTTTGTACTTTGTTTGTGATTCACCGGAATCTCTAAAATCCATTTAAAAAAAAAATGATTGATGAGAAGAAGAAAGAGGTGAGTTTTGTGTGTGTGTTTGTATGTTTAATGTGAAGATTTGATGAGTATTTATACGTTGAAGTTTTGGAAGAGAGTCAAAATCAATATTAGTAAATATTGAATGAAATTGACCATATTAAATTAACTATAATTAATAGTATAATATTTTTATCTTGAGGAAAATTCAACTGGTCAAACTATGACCCATTTTTTGTGGTATCAATTTGACATGGGCGGCTTACCCAAGTTTTAATTTTTCTATGGCTATTTTTTTTTGTGTGCCTAACAGTAATTTAAAAAATAAACGAGAGATATGTAAGTGGATTAAATTACTTACAAATACTGATGAAAAAAAAACGTAAGTAAATTTATAAATTTTGTTAAAAATAATAATGCATTTAGAGATGTCATATAAATGGAACGGTTTAACAAGATTTCAAATAAGATACAAGTTTTGTTTAATATTTTTATTATCATATACGAGGATTTCGTGGATGAGTGGGTTCGGTTCTGACCAGCAATTCATTACTTCTAGCTGGGCGGGATCGGTTCCAAACATTCATCATTTTGATGTGAACAGGAGTGGATCTAGAAAATTTATTTGTATGGGATACAATATAATTTTATTTTTTTTTAAATTAGTGTGAGGCAAATGATATAAAATAAAATAAAAATCAAATTTACTATGGGTGAACCATGCACCTTTTAAAAAAATAAAATGGTATATTCTCGACCAACTAAACCAAATTATACTACTTGTTCTTAATTTAATTCGATATTTATTGAATATTAAATATTAGTATGTGGCACCAACTTCACTTCCAATAAAAATGGATCCGTCTCTGGATGTCAATGAACCGATTACTTAGCCTTAGTGAAATCGTTTGAATATATAAAAATTAGGTACACGTACGTCCAAAATATTTTAAGATTTTATTTAACTATACTAAACTACTATTAGTATAGTAAAACTTTTTTTTTCAAGCTATAGGTAACTAGTAGTATTTTTCTATTATTTGATAAACGAAGGAAAACCTTCAATTTTGTTTAAAAAATCCAATTCACTAATTCAGAGCCAAAAAGTTTACAAAAGAAAAAATTGATACTAAAGAGAGCGAAACGTGGACGTATGGATTTACCCACGTGGGCAAGAAACTAACAGACTGTCTTTACCTTTTTGGAGATACACATTGCATCACGCGTGACGTTTAAAAACAGCGTATAAAGCGGTTCCTTAATTTGTTGACATTTGACCAAAAATCTCTTACAATGAATATTCCGACAGTCCAAAGACTATAATACACCGTCCAAACTCCCAAACCAAGTCGACAAAAAGTGATATTTTGTCTTGTTGTTGTGTGTTTTAGTATTTGATGATTGCGACATGAGTCTCGTTCACACACAACCAGCAGCCTCACACGGAATCACCCACGCAGAAAGTCCATCTCATCATGTAATCAATGTGGTTCATATTTCATATCCCATAGCCACTTTTTTAGTTGATTAGTTTCTCCATTCACATTTGGGATTTGACTGTTTGTGATTGATTATATATCGACTTATTTAGAAGAAATGTCTTAGGTGATTTTAATTTTTATGACTATAATTAGTTTTAGCAAGATTTATTAGAGTTTTCTCTGAATTAATAATACAATACCGAAAATTAAGGGTGGAAAAACGGGAACGAGATGGAAGTTCGGGAACTAAAATACATGTTCTTGTCTCATTTAATATTTGGGACGGGAACAAAATGTGACGGAATGAGAACGGGAAATCCCGAAATATTTTAGTATTTTGTTATTTGATAATTAAAAAAATTTAAANTTAAAAAAATTTAAACTAAAAAAACTCAAAAAAATTAGTTTAACATCAAAAAACATATATCTAACAACCAAAAAAAAAAAAAAATAGTCAACCAATATTTAAAAATATAATCATATCTTTTATTTTAATATGTCAAATTATAATAATATGTACAATAACGACAATATATTAGCGGTAATATATTGTAAATATATATAGTGATATCTTCTATTATAGTTTCGTATGAAAAATTAACATAATTATTAGCTTTATTTAAAATGTTTGGTAAAAAAAAGTTAGAAATTAAGTATATTTATTTACCATAAATGACTTTTATATATTTAATTAATATATAATTATACATATACATATAATTTTTTTCAGGACAAAATGAAATTTTAAGAATTTCCATTCTCGTCTTGTTCCTGTGCAAGAAATGAGAACTTATCCCGATCAAAAATGAATTCTTATGGGACGGAACGAAGCGGGATTGGATAGGACGGGCGAAAAATATGTTCACCCCTACCGAAAACAAGAGGTTTCATTAGATACATAGACCTGAGTAAAATTCAATATATTAAAATATATTAAAGTTCTAAACAACAAAATTAAAAACATTATTTAAAAAAAAAAATTACCAAAACAATTTGTTTTTCTTTTTAAGCTTAAAATTATTTTAGACCGGCATTGATTAATTTGGAGAGGACTTGAATCGGAGCGCTTTTGGAAGAGCATCATATTATGTGCCCAAAAAAAAAGAAAGTTAGAATAAAATTATGCAAAGAATTTTAGGAAATAAAGAAATTTTACCTTACTTTCCTATTAAAATTAACTTAATTTGCAGATAAAATTTTCTTTATTTTTAAGATGATTACCTTAATTATTATTATAGATATCAATACAATTTGACAAATTCGGAAGATCTGTTTTCTATAAACATACAATCTAGGCCCATTAAGTCCATATTGGCCCATTATTATTGCAGCTCTAAGAAAACCCTAAGAAACTTCGGAAGCTCCAAAGAAGCGACTTCCGTGTTCATTTTCTCTTATCGCTTCTGTTCCATAGCTCTCGCTTGCGATCGATAATGGCGTCGTTTGATGAAGCACCACCAGGAAACTCCAAGGCCGGTGAGAAGATCTTCAGAACCAAGTGCGCTCAGTGTCACACCGCCGAAAAAGGCGCCGGTCACAAACAAGGTTACACACACACAAATCCATCTTATTTCAATTCCGTAATCCGAATCTGCGAATTAGCAACTGTTGTATTTCAAACGATCATAGATCCGATCCAATTGATTTCGAATCCTGATCGATTTCGCTTGTAGCTTCAGAGATGATCATGATTTGATTGTTCGTATCTTTTGGTTTGTTAAATAGGACCAAATCTAAACGGACTATTCGGAAGACAATCGGGTACAACTGCTGGATACTCTTACTCAGCAGCTAACAAGAACAAAGCTGTTGAATGGGAAGAGAAGACTTTGTATGATTACTTACTCAATCCCAAGAAGGTATTATTATTAATAATAAAGCTTTTTATTAATATCAAATTGATGTAATTCTTGATCGTTTCATGATTTGGTGTTGCAATGATGATATAGTACATACCGGGAACGAAGATGGTGTTCCCTGGGCTAAAGAAGCCACAAGAACGCGCTGATCTCATTGCTTACTTGAAGGAAGCTACTGCTTAGTGAATCAAATGGTGAGATTTGACCGTTGACGATTTTGAGTTTGTTAAAGATCGGATTTTCCGAATTGCTATTCTTTTTGACAAATAAAATCTCGAAACTGTTCTTTTGTTTTCGAAATGGTCTCATCGGTTTTGATGAGAATTTGTCTGTTTACTTCCAAATTCACTGGAGTACTCTCATTTTCTGAGGCAATCTCGCTTATACTTTATAAATGCATATTGCATAAGCATTTTTTTTAATCAAAGATTGCAGTTTAATGTCATCCTAGATAACATTCAACTTTAGTATATGGTCCTGTGTTAAGGCTTGGCAAGTCCTTTTGCCAACACAATACGGGATTATATTATATGACTTTTATTTTGAGTATGCTACGAAGCTTAGGACCAATTGGGCTGACATTAGCACTATGCTGACTGGTCTGAGTTACCTTTGTAAGGCTTGTAACATATATTATACCTTTATAAACCAACAGACCTAACACGAGAGCTAAAAGCTGGCTGTTTCCTTCAAAAGCAAGCGTACATTAGATTAGATTGTCGTTTCATAATTATGGTTCTTGCCATAATCAACAGTGTATTTACAGTTCAACGCATCCATGAAAGTCGCAAAACACATCTCTCTTCTGATCCATCAGATACTATTTCTTCAATTCATGAAAGTTATTTAATAACCGTATTCTAATAAACCGGTTTAAATATGATTACATTTTTGAAGAAGAAAATCAAGANTTCTGATCCATCAGATACTATTTCTTCAATTCATGAAAGTTACAGTAACAACCAATCATAACAGAAACTTAAAAAGCTTTCGCAGAAATTTAATAACCGTATTCTAATAAACCGGTTTAAATATGATTACATTTTTGAAGAAGAAAATCAAGAAAATATGATTATATTTTTGAAGAAGAAAATCAAGAATATTTATGCTAGTTTTAGGCCGGTTTTAAGGGAAATCCGAGAAAACATTTGTTTCTGCATACAATTTTTTTAAAAATATTTATGCTAGTTTTAGGTCTCATTATTTAAAAAAAAAATCTTAAGAAGCTGACGTGCAAGCGAAAGATGTGGCATGCCACATCAACAAAAGCCTATAACTTCTTCCCCAAATTACTAAATCTAGATACAATTTTCACGATGACCCAAAAAAAAAAAAACAATTTTCACATAAAATATATTGTTTTTATATATATTAGTCTTTTTCAAGAAAGAACAACTTAAATTTTTATTTTTCACAAATTATAGTGTATTTATTTTAT
This sequence comes from Heliophila coronopifolia, assembly GCA_900406365.1. NCBI lineage: Eukaryota > Viridiplantae > Streptophyta > Magnoliopsida > Brassicales > Brassicaceae > Heliophila > Heliophila coronopifolia. The sequence goes on along the minus strand of OVAW01001141.1, from coordinate 4,381 downwards.
ATTTTAACATAGTTTTTTTTTATCAAGCACATAATTTATTGTTTAAAACTACATTTTTAGGGTGAAGACAACTCTCATAATTGTGCTACTTCAATGTTTCTATGCCATGACTGGAATTTTGAACCCGAGTATTTTTAATAAAAAAAAAATTAATTATAATTTAATTAGTCAATTGAGTTAAAAACTAAAAAGAAAAACATTTAAGAAATAATACAAGACAACAAAATAAATTAGGTACCTAAATCAAAATCAAAATCAAAATTTTATGTATTTCGTCTCTTACATTATTAAAGCGACGCCGTTTTCATCACTTGAAAAACATGTATTTCGTTTGATGGCAGTAAAAGGGGTAAGTCAAAATACTCGACGTGTCTGACTCTTTGGCTTCACCGGTAAGCCAAACTGATCGCCGGAGTTTCAATCGCCGTTTCTCTTCTCCTCAAATCCGGTAACTTCCCATTCTCTTCGTCTACTTGGTTTACTCCATGGCTAAATCTCGTGCGGTTTTAGAACTTACCGCCCGTTTCGATATCGGCGGTGACGATAAGATCCAAGCATTATCTCTCTCCCCTCTCTCCGATTCCCAAACCCTAGTATACATCGGCACACTCTCCGGATCTCTGATTCTCCTCTCTTTAGACACTTCAACTAACATTGTCTCGCGTCTCTCAACTCTTTCGCTCAGCGCCTCTCCCGTTGAGTCTGTCTTTGTGCTTGATCAGGAAAGAGGGAAAGTTCTTGCACTCTGTAATGGATACTTGTTCTTGGTGGATTCGCTGCTTTCTCAACCGGGTAAGAGGTTAGGTGGTTTATTGAAAGGGATCAATGTGGTTGCTAGGAGAGTGAGGGGACGTGACTCTTCGAGTACTGATTTGTTTCCTTCCGATGTTTCGGCTGATTCTAGCTCTAGCAAGAAGTTTCTTCAGATGCTTGGGGCTGGAAATCGGGTGAATGACAGCAAAAGTAGGGATTCTGGAAATCGAGGGGAATATGTTTTCGCTGTTGGTATGAGTGAGAGAATGTTGCTGATTGAACTTCAATGTGATGAAAAAGACGGCTCGAGTGCTTCCTTTGTTGTCTTGAAAGAGATTTTGGGGATTGGAGTGATCAAGACTTTGATTTGGCTTGATGATTATGTTTTTGCGGGCACCGTTAATGGTTATAGCTTGATCTCGTGCGTTACTGGTCAAAGTGGGGTGATATTTACATTGCCTGATGTGTCTGGTCCGCCATTGCTCAAATTGCTTTGCAAAGAGTGGAAAGTATTGTTGTTGGTGGATAATGTTGGAGTCGTTGTGGACACAAATGGTCAGCCTATCGGAGGGAGTCTTGTGTTTCGGAGGAGGCCAGATTCTGTTGGAGAATTGTCTTTCTATTTGGTGACTGTTGGAGATGGTAAAATGGAAATACATCAGAAAAAGTCAGGTGCTTGTGTTCAATCAGTTAGTTTTGGTCCTGAAGGATACGGGCCTTCACTTTTGGCTGTAGACGAGGCAGGAGACGGAAACCTTTTGGCTGTTACTACCTTGTCAAAGGTGTTTTATATTGATAACGGCTATCTCCACTTCTCTTGAATATATTTGTCGATGAAACGGTCTTGAATTTTATGTCGACTCTTTCATATTGATGTTTCAGCTTATTTTCTATCGAAGAGTGCCTTATGAAGAACAGATTAAAGACCTCTTGAGGAAAAAGGTATACAGAGAAGCCATTTCCTTGGTGGAGGAGCTTGACTCAGAGGGGGAGATTTCAAAAGATATGCTTTCTTTTCTTCATGCTCAAATAGGGTATCTGCTGCTTTTTGATTTGCGATTTGAGGAAGCAGTGAATCAATTTTTAAAGTCGGAAAAAATGGAACCTTCTGAAGTTTTTCCTTTTATCATGCGGGATCCTAATCGCTGGTCTTTGCTGGTATAATTTTTCTTGGCAGCTGGTTGTTTCTAATAGTTGACTGCTTAATTAACCACAGTTCACTATTTTCTTACTAAAGGCACTGCCAACTGCTCTGAGCTTCACTAAGATATTTACTTGCTTTCAGGTTCCAAGAAACAGGTACTGGGGACTACATCCTCCCCCTGCTCCTTTTGAAGATGTTGTAGATAATGGGTTGATGGCCATCCAAAGAGCCATTTTTCTAAGAAAAGCAGGAATGGAAACTCCGGTTGACGAAGAATTTTTCTCCAATCCTCCTAGTAGAGCGGATTTATTGGAGTCGGCAGTTAAAAACATTACTAGGTGATACGACTGCTCTTTTTTTGTGTTTTGTTTTCCTCTGCAGCTTGTTTAGTATATCCCTGTTTTCCGAGGTCTGAATTGGCATATAACGAGGTAATGTTGCCCATTTCAAAAGGTACCTCGAGGTGTCACGTGAGAAGGACTTAACTCACTCAGTAAGGGAGGGAATAGACACACTTCTAATGCTATTGTACAGAGCATTAAACCGTGTTGAAGATATGGAGAATCTTGCATCTTCTGATAATAAATGTGTTGTGGTATGTGTTTTTAATGAGAATATGTTATACACGGGTATCTATTTGTATTTTGNTATTTTGCATTTATTTAGCTGAGGGTCACTTTAGTAGCGGATTAAAAGCAGTTGATCAGTGACAAGCCATTGGACCCTATAGTTTTGACTTCCCTAAGCAGTCTCCAAAGTTACAGTGAACTGCTGATAATGCTAAAATATTAGCTATAGTATTCTAGGATTGTTGTTAATATACAATGAGGACTTTACAATTATTTAGATCCATAGAATTAGAATGCATTGAAAAACAGAGTTTCTTGTTGTTAGAAGGTTTCTGAGGGATGACTTTACAACTTTGTGGACGATGCAGGAAGAATTGGAGACTCTTCTAAATGAATCTGGACATTTACGGACACTTGCATTCCTCTATGCGAGTAAGGGGATGAGTGCAAAGGCTCTTGCTATTTGGCGTCTCTTTATGAAGAATTATTCATCTGGACTATGGCAAGACTCAGATGACTTGGTGCCCTATTTACACGATAACGAGCTCATTAGGTTATCTGGTAAAGAGGCTGCTGCTGCAGAAGCAGCCAGAATTCTTGAGGAACCCTGTGATCCAGAACTGACATTGCAGCATCTTAGTTGGGTATGACTTTATATTGGGAAGTCGTAAACCCCAAGTTGTTATAACTTTATATATTGTTAATATAATTGGTGACTGTGGATAAATCATTTTGTAGATTTCAGATATAAACCCATTGTTTGCTATTCAAGTCTTGACGTCAGATAAAAGGACAGAAGAGCTTCCGCCAGGTGGGATTTATGTTTGATTGTTAGTCTGAGGTTATCTGTTTTTGCTCTTTTTAAGAAACACTTATTTTCTTTATTGATATGAAGGTCTGCTTTCTTAATCTTATTGCAGAGCAAGTAATTCAAGCTATTGACCCCAAAAAGGTCGAAATCATTCAGAGGTATAGTTTACTTACAGCATATAATTTCATACAGTTGAGTTGTTCTAAAAAAATGGTATCTACTGGCCAGGTACTTCCAATGGTTGATTGAAGAAAGAGACTACAATGATCCACAGTTGCATACATCATATGCTCTCTCACTTGCTAAATCAGCACTCGAGTGTGATGAAATTCAGAATGGTGTCCAAGAAGCTGATGTTGGAGTTATTTCTTTGTTTGAAAGTGATGTACGGGAAAGACTGCAGACCTTTTTGCAATCTTCTGATCTTTATGACTCTGAAGAAATCTTGGATTTGATTGAAGGATCAGAACTGTGGCTGGAAAAGGTTTGTTGGTCAAATTTGTTTGCTAGTTTATGAATGGTGCTAAAAAATGTCGTTTAGTTGTGTATGGGAACCAGGGACGCTACATGGTTATGTGATGCACTTATATATATAACATTTTCTACTGTCAAGAATTTGTGAAATTTTTGACANTTGGTCAAATTTGTTTGCTAGTTTATGAATGGTGCTAAAAAAATGTCGTTTAGTTGTGTATGGGAACCAGGGACGCTACATGGTTATGTGATGCACTTATATATATATATATAACATTTTCTACTGTCAAGAATTTGTGAAATTTTTGACGTATGTGTATTTGATAGGCCATCCTATACCGAAGAATAGGGAAGGAGACATTGGTCCTTCAAATTCTTGCTCTGTAAGTTCTCATTTAATACAGTCTATAGTGAATTTGAATGTGTATTTACTGATAAGATCTACTATGGTGGGGGCCAGGAAGCTTGAGGATTGTGCAGCTGCAGAACAATATTGTGTAGAGATTGGAAGAACAGATGCATTTATGCAGTAGGTCTTTTTCGTACATTTCATCACTTTATTGTAAATATCACATGGTTTCTCGCCTCTTTGTTAAATCCTTTATAACAGAAAGTTAATATTAGGTTACT
>OVAW01001140.1:0-10436 GCA_900406365.1 Heliophila coronopifolia | reverse complement strand
TTTGGGACCACTAACTCTCTAATATCTTCACACCTATCATTTGGCTCCGCTGCCGGGACTAAATAACCTATCATAGTACTACACCCTTGATCATGAAATATCGATTGCTTGTTTTATATAACTAAAAGGTGTTTCGTACATTATTTTTGAATTTTTAATATTTTTTCGTAAACATTATTCTATGCCGCTCCAATCCCTTAATCTCGGTGACTCTTAACATTCTTCTTTTTTTTTCTTTACTTTTTTTACTCCATCATTTAATTTAATTTAAGTGTTTTTTAGTTGGTTGCATTTAAGGTTCATTCGAACATTTTCTCAAAATCCAAGAGTAAATTTTTTTTTGAATTAAGATTTATTAATATTTTTTTCTATTTTTCTTTACCTATCAAAATCGATTGGATCGGAAGTCCAATTATATAACTAAAAGTTATTTAGTACATTTTCTTGAATATTTAATATATTCTCGTAAGAAGTATTCTATGTTGCTTCAATCCCTAAAATCCTATTAGCACCTAAAATTATTCTTTTATTCGTTAAGTCATATATTTTGGTTTGTTATATTTAAGATTCATTGAATCCAAGGGTACATTTTTTTAATATTAAATTTGTTAATGAAATTTTTATTTTGTTTTAGGCATAAAAATCTATTTGACCGAGCCTCCAATTATATAACTAAAAGTTGCTTGTGCATTTGCTTGAATTTTAAACATATATTTCTAAGCATTAGTTTATGTTGTTTCAGTCCCTCAAATCCTATTGGCTCCGCTCCTAACATCTCTCTTTATTGTTTATTTTTGTTTGATCAGTTAATTAAAGTGTGGTTGATTACATTTATAGTTTATCGAAACATTTTTTCAGTATCCAACAATAAATTTTTTTAAAAAAATTAAATTTATTAATGATTTTTTTTTTTGCTTAAAGCGTTAAAATCTTTACGGCCTTCAATTTTATAACTAAAAGTTGTTTCGTGCATTTTTTTGAATTTTAATATATGTTCGTAAGCATTATTCTATTTTACTCCAATCTTTCAAATCCTATTGGCTTCTAACACTCTTCTTTTATTTGTTTGTCATCATTTAATTAAAGTGTGTTTTGGTTGATTACATTTAAAATTCATTGAAACATCTTTTTAGTATCAAAGTTTATTTGGATTTGATTCCTCTTACGGGCACTGATACTTTGTTAAACCATTTTTTTATTTGTAATGATTAATTTAATTTGATATTTTTATATAATGATCCACTATTATTTATTTTAAACAGTATCTTATACATTAGTTTTGATTTCATCTAACCATTTTTTAAATAATTTTTAGTTTCAACAAATAAATTGTTTGGGATATTTCTTATAAACACGTATAAACAGGCAATATAAATACGTCATATATACACATCATATAAACACATCATATATAAACGTGATATAAATACGTAATATATATACGCCATAAAACCGTAATCGTATTACAAAAAAAAAATTGATTGAAGTATTTCATATAACTTACGATGTATAACAAAGAAAAATTGAAAAATTGAAAAATTGAAAAATCACTAAACCTCACTGCCCTTTTCTTCATATCTCTTATCAATTTAATTTTTTTAATCTTTTTCATTTTCTCTATTTTTATTATTTTATCATCTTCCTACATATGTTTCTACATCTACATATACTTGTTTTTGGATTTTTTTTTTGTTTTTTTTGTTTTTGGTTTGTTTATGTAAATCTAAACATGTATTAACATGATTTTGTTTATTTTTTTCTAGATATTTCTTCATGATTTTTATTGGAGGTTTCAACCTGAAAGAATATTAAAACAAAGAATACAGAAGAAAGAGTGAAGTCTTCAAAAAAGAAGCAGCTGATGATAAAAAAAAATGATGATGATGGACTTCTAATCTTAAGACCATCACCATTGGTAGAGAGAGTTGGCATGGAGGAACCTCAATCACCACTTGTTCATTCTGAAAGAGAGAGATGCGAAACGATGTTATGGGAAGACTTATTACTAAAAAAGGATGTTTGCATTCAAGTCCAATAATTTTTTTTCTCTTCAAAACCTTATCTTATTTTTTCTGGTTAGGAAGTTGAATTCTTTGCAGATTAAGAAACCAATTTCAATTGGCTAGAGTATTGCAGAACGTAGTAGAAGAGGGGAACATGATCTCGAAATTGATCTTGAGATTGGTTTGAAGTATATATATTGTGGCTTTGTGGAAATTAAGATATGATACTACGATTCTCCGTTCGCTTTGGTAAGATTTCAAAAATTTCAAATTTGTTTTTAAGTGAAATGTTTAAAAATGGTAATGATCAATTGTATAGTTCTTCATTTAGAGCGAAAAAAACAAGACGAAAGATAAAATTTCAAAAACATCCTTGAAGCTCTTAACAAGAGAAAAAAAGAAGAAGTTATTCTTCAAAAAAAATATAAACTAAAAAGACTAGCATGCTTCAGTTTATGCACTTTCACTAAGGATAAAGAAGCATATTTATGCCATGATACATTACCAAACTTTTTTGCTTATTGCATATTTCTTTTTTAAATATTTTGGTTTTTCTAATTTTTATATTTTGTCAAAACAAATGGAAAAAACCCCTAAAATACCCCAACTCAACAAACTTTACTTCAAAAAAAATATACGGTCTTATTTCGTTTTTCTTTTACTACACCAATCATGTTTTCGAAACGTAAAAACCCTGAACTTCTAAAAAATTAAAATTCATTTAACAGACATTACTTCCGCCTTAACCCGTAGTTAACTTTTTCGTTGACTAAAGTCAACATTTTCTGAAAAAAAACCTTCATTAACAAATAGGATAGCCCGACGACAGTTGGATATGCGAGTATTATAGAATAAGGGGAAGTTTTTCCAACTTCGTAAAATAGTTTCTTTAAAGCCATCAGAATGTATCCATCTCTCATCATATCTAAATTTTCTAGTAGTGTTTCGAGTATCAACTTCTAGTTTAAGAAGAATGAGACTATGATCATATCCCACACGTTGTAGGTAGATATTTATAGCCTGAGAGTTCATAGATTTCCAATCAGAATTGGCAACAGCAAGGTCAAGTCTATATTGAACCAAATGATTTCATCGTTTTCCATACCAAGATAAAAATTTACCCTTATACTGAATATTTAACATTCTACGGATTTGAAGCATCGTTTTAAAAAGAATAAAATAGATATGTGAGCAAGGAATCCCGCCTTGTTTTTCTCTATTATTAAAATTTCATTGAAACCACTAAGACGTCTTGCATTTATGCGCATAAGTTTCTCCCAGACAGCGCTTCGAGAAATATAATTTTGATCATCATACACACAAGTAAGATAAAATCGTTGATCTTTCCATTAAATATTGATATCAATATAATTTTAATTTGAATCAATAACCCGTAAAGAAATTGAATCTTTCCAGAATTAGCATAGTCCACCACTTTAACCAAAATGTTCAACGGTGAACATATCAGAAAAACCGAGAGGTATACATTTTTCTTCCACCATAGCACATTTATTCTTAGTCTCTTTAAGGAACAAAATCTCAGGAGAATTCCAACTACACATTTCCTATAGATGTCGAACTGTCAGGGTGCTCCTTAACCCTTGACAGTTCCAATTGAGCGTACTCATTGAGAATTGGGTGGTTTCTGGTGAACCACTGAACCTGCATTAACATGCGACTAAAGATTATGTTTAATTGTGGGCACATCCCTGACTGCATGACTGCAGAAGAATCACCAAGTAAACATTTTTTTTCTTTTGAAGATTTAAAACATCATCAAGGGGAAATTTTCTCTTAAGAACATATTGGAAAGTATCCACGACAACCGAACTTGTTTATGTAGATGACAAATATGGAAAGAGAGGTGCAACATCTGAAGAAATCGATTGATACCATGTATATGTCTGTTTTTCATATCCACTGGTTTGGTGAAGGACAAGATGGAGGGAGCGTAGAAAGCTTCAAAGTAGGAGATAAAGACTTCTTCTCCACAAAAGGTAAATGTTCCTTCGGATTAATCTTTATAGACTTAGAAGGAGGACTAACGGTTTTCCGAATAAAATTCGCCTCAGAAGATTCAATAATAGTAAGTACTAGCATAGAAGTTGTATCTTTCAAATTTGGAGTAGGAAATATCGACAAAGGAGTTTGTTGACAGAGAGGAGGGAGAAGGGGGATAATTGAAGGGACATACTGAAAGATCATGAGTCAACTGTGACTACCTTTCAATTTAAATACATTTTATGATTAATCTTGAAATTAAAATTAGTGATAATTTTATCATTATCATGATAAAAACAAATTTACTAAATTATAATATTTGTTTAGATAATACGTAGTTTATCATTGATCTATGCCGTAATTCTTTAAAAATAAAGTAACATTTAATTTGCGGTAAAACATAATTAACTAAAAATAATTAATACATATTAATGAAAACAATTTAATAACCACTGAAAAATTAATGATTTCAAAAACTTACGTTTTTTTTTTTAATTTTGGTGGAGAGTGTTATCTATAAACTAAATATTTTTATGGAAAAAAGTCTGTAAACCTCTCCAAGTTGTCACCTATTTCCGGTAAACTACCAACTTTTTCGCGTTGTTATTAAAATACCTCATGTTGCTTTTTTCAAATTTAAATATCCGAACTCCCAAAAAGTGCGATTTTAACACCATCTCTTTTTGAAAACCCGAAAATACCCCTCTTTATACTAACTTGGTCAACAATCAGTCAAATATATTTATAAAAACCCAAAAACACCCCTCTTTACACTTAAAAATCATAAGTCATTAAAGTCTTAAAAATAGGTTTTATAATTTTAATGATTTATGATTTTTAACTGCAAATAGGGGTATTTTCGGGTTTTCATAAATATATTTGACTGACTGTTGACCAAGTTAATATAAAGAGGGGTATTTTCGGGTTTCCGAAAAGAGGTGGTGTTAAAATCATACTTATTGGGAGTTAATGTGTTTAAATATGGAAAAAAGCGACATAAGGTTTCACACCACCTCCAAAGGCATAAGAACTTTGAACACGTTCGATCTAAGCTGAAGATTTCACAGATGACCAACTAAACGCTAGTTTGGTAAATTAATTCGAGACGGTCAACGCAAATTCCAGAGCAGATCAAAAATTAGGCGATATTAAAATCAAAGGGTTAGGGTTTTCGGAAAAGTACCTTCGAGGAAGAAATATTCTCCCTGTGTTGTGAGACAGATATCGGAAGAAAAAGCTCTTGCGGTGGTTACGGAGGAATTAAACGGATATCCGGTGAAGAGAAAGTAAGAGAAAAAATGCAGATGTGCTTGTGGAGGCGAAAAAGAAACAATGGTCTTTAGTATTTAAATTAATTTATTTACGTTTAATTGTTGTGGATGTGAATAATCTAGAGGTTATAATGTGTGTTAAAGATCGTGGATTCAATTGTCAGGTTTTATAATTTTAATGATTTATGGTTTATGAGTAAAGAGGAGTATTTTTCGGGTTTTCATCTTGCAAATTAATTTTACTAAAGAAACAAAATTCAATATCTTAAAAATCAAAATACTAAAAACCTATATTTCCGGTCTACAAGTCCAAGTCAAAGATACCATATAATTTAAAAAAATTTAAATGTAAATTATATTAAATTATTTTAAATTAATGATACATGATAATTTAAATTATTTATATAAATAACTCTCTTAATTTTAGAAATTAATATTTATCAAACAAAAAACAAATTTTGTGCGTTCTTTAACATTCAAAATATGAAAGATTTGCTGGTTATTAAATATAAAAACTAAAAAGTGACTAATACATTGTTATGTTCTTATTAGATGTACTCAATAGTTACTTACATGAAATTATTTTACATTAATACTATTGAATATTAAGAAAAAGTAGGAATGAAGATGAAATCTTTGAAAAATTACAAAAATTAAATGGAAAAATGATAAGTTTATAATCATAAAGTTAACTTTTTTTTCACAAGACAAATGGTAATAGAAGACAACATAGAGTATCAAATGAACAATAAACTCAAACGAATATATAATGTTGTTTATTTGGCTAAGTAATTGAGTTGTTAGTGAGTTGTCAATTTAAATTAGATTAGTAATGATATAGTAGTTTAATTTATGTGTATATTTATTATGTAAAACAAAAAATCAATTGATGCTACGTGAGAATTTTAAATATTTATTATTGATGATATGTGATTAGTTCAAGAGAAAAAAAACTCGTTTAATTCCCAAACTTGTGTCCGCATATCCAAAAACTATATAACATTTTTTGGTTACCTTAATAAATCATGAATTCACAAAAACTTAAAAATCACTACACGGAAATTTGACACCGTTAAATCACAATTAACAGTGTAGGAGATTCTGTTAACATTGTTATATTTTTTTGTGAAAATCCAAAAATACCCTTACTACAAGTAAAAATTTTTAAAATATGATTTGATTGATTTCTACGGGGCTTGAACTTGGTTTTCCATGAAAAATCACCTAATAAAATACCACTATACTACATCATAGCCATAAGTAAAAATACAAATAATAATAGATATTCTATACAATCACATATTAAAACTAATTAAATCGACAACGCCTACTTCGACTTGTAGAGATTTAAATTGTTAATGTCGCAAAGCCATTTCCCAACTTCGGTCAGCTACAAACTCATGTTTTGGCCGTAAAAACAAAAACTCCATATGATAGAAACATAAACAGCTGCAACTTCGGTTCCTTTTTCATCCATCTCAATGCAAGATTTATGAGGTATGTTTGAAACATACAACTTCTCACCAAGGAAATCAACCATCTCAGGCAAACTACCTCTAATGAACGGCGAAATTAGCCTCGTGTACTTCAAAAATTCAGAAGCTTCCATCTCGAAAGAGAATTTAAACTTTGGAATTCTGAATTTATAGGATGGTTGGAATATAATTATCAAGATGTGTCACGAAGATAACTGCACACTTAAAAATGACAATTCTCTTTTACATAAAGGAGTCGTAAAACTTTGAACCATCATAAATGTATTGGTCCTTGTGGCTTGTTTGTTAAATCGGGAAATGGTTTTGTGATATTAACAATCTGAATCTCTACAAGTCTGGTTAGGCGTTGTCGATTTAATTAGTTTTAATATGTGATTGTATAGAATATCTATTATTATTTGTATTTTTTAACAATGGGTTTAATGTAACCTAGTAGTAAATTTATTTCTGATTGTTTATGATTCCATAATTTCTTTAAAAAACTTCCCCCTTGGAGTTTCGTTGTTGGAGAAAAGAGCTTGTTCTTTTGTAATAGCAATTTCTTCTCCTGGGAGATTAGGGATTACGAAAGGTGTAGACTTTGTTACGACTTTCTTGTGTGGCTTATGAATTCTCATGGAGTAACCAAAACATAAAGCAAAGAACGATGTACCATGGAACACAAGTCTTGGAACATTGAACTTCTCCGCGGGTTCTGTCGCCCATGGGAAGAATATATCGGCGACAAGACAACTTGGTTTCAATGTCTCAATGAAATCCTCCAACTGCTGTTCCATATACTTGGTGGACAAAAGTAACTTGTGGAACAGGTCCTTTGGTTTAGGGTTAGGGTACGTGTTAATGAAGTCAACGTTTTCACAACCTTCAGGTAATCCAAGCTCTACACAAGGGAAATGAAAGATCTTGATTTCGATTTCGAGATTTGGGTTTTGAGTTTTAAATTATTCAATGGGTGGTTTTTTTAAAGTTTTGGAGTTGGTTTGGGCGGTGATTATGGTTGATTTCGTTCCTTTGGTTGAGAAAAGCTTGGCCATGTCTAGAATTGGAATCATGTGACTTTGAGCCATGAAGGGGAAGCACATAATATGGATTTTCTCAGAGGTTTGGGTGTTCATGTTTGGAATTTCTGCAGATATAAGAAGTGAAAATAAGTTGATTTCTTGTCTGGATTGGATTTTTCTGTCCTTTGATTTTCGGACATTGGAGATATATATACAAAAGATACGAAGCTAGGACAAATTAACGGAGATCAAGTTGACGAATCTGAAGTCTTTTGCTCACGGAGTTTAAATTTATTTTAGCCTATTTAACCCGCATGCTTTTGCAGACGGCTGCGTGTTAGTCCGCTAAAATTATTCATAAATCCACTAATTAAATATAATCTCAAAAAGCCCAATACATCATAGCAATTAAAAATTGGATTTTTTTTTATATTTACCTTTTAGGGGAAATATCAAAATGATGTTTCTAACTCGTGAGAAATATGAAGAGAAAGGCGACTTTGATCTTCATTTACGGGTTAGATTCACCGGTGAAATCCACCAGAAAGTGAAATGTGAGATCTTAAATAACTTTTGATAATACTTGAATCATTTTAGCATAAAAAATGTATTTGTTTTTGTTAGACTTATTTATCATATATTTTATTAGTTTAATTTTTTTTTAAATCGAATTGGCCCGCGGGCAACCATAGGTTTGGACGCAAATATTTTAGCCTATCAGCCTGCTTGGGCTAGTATGCAAACGCTCATGGCGTCCGCAGGCTTAAAAAAAAGTCAGATTGCGGCCCGCCCGCCAATTTAACAGCTTTACTATGGGTGGGTGTTAATCTCGGTAGAACCCTCTCAAACTTAACTTTCACCGCAACTTTATAATTAAGCGTGGAGCTATTTATGCTTAAAATTAATGTGGTTATTTAAATTTGGTACATTTGTGTTCACGGATATTTCGGATGAGAAATGTAGTTTAACCCAAATAGCATACTAAAAATTTAGTAATTAGATTAATTTTTTACTTTTCGTCCAAACATCTCCTAAACTAAATTTTGCCATAATTCAAACTCGTCTATTTATTTGGAAAAATTTACATATTGTTTAGCTTCTAAAAATGTTTTGTTTTTTTTTGGCAAAAACTGTAAGTATTCGAATGAATTATGTTCAAGGACGTATTTAGAAACTTTTTTAATGGAATACAAAAAAATAAAAAAAATAAAAATTATAGAAGTGGATTTTTTTTTTTGTTAGCAGAGGGTGATCTGGGCCGAAGCCCAAACCCTTTCCCTGGGCCAGGAGGCTTCGGCGCTAGCCCCTTTGACCAATTTAAATGTACGCCTCCCCCGAGCCTCGAACCCAGGTGGCGGAACTCACAGCTGTAAAAATTATAGAAGTGGATTTACATAGTATATCTAAAATTTTTATCCAACCGACGAAATAAGTAAACTATTAATTTCCGTTAATAAATTACACCGGAAAACAAAATATTATGGAATACAAATGCAAATGCACGTGATCAAATATAGACCCATAAATGACCCATAAATATTAATAATTGGTTATATGCAGTGTTCAGTAAAATTCAATAAAATAACACGTAATCAAATATATACCTATAAATATCAAAAACTGTTTACAGTGGCGGAGCCTGGAGGAAAATTAATGTGGGGCATGGAAAAAATTAAAAAAAATTTGTTTCGGGACGGTTCGGATGGCTTCGTTTCCGAAAATTTTGGGGGGAGGGGGCAAAGAAATTTTAAGGAGGAAAATAAAATTAGGGGGGCATAGTACAATTTTACATAGAACTTTTTTTTTTCGTAAATCGAAAAAAAAAATTTCCCTGATTAAGGGGGGGCATATGCTCACCAATGCCCCCCCTTGGCTCCGCCACTGACTATTTATATGCAGTGTTTGGTAAAATACAGTAAAATAACACGTGATCAAATATTTACCCATAAATATTAATAACTGTTTATATTGGGCGAAAATCTGATAAAGGCTTATGTAAACTTTTTTAACAGTTTTACCTTCGGGTTTTTTCTACATACCCTCCATTTTGTCCATTTTAATAAAATTCCAAAATTACCTCTAAACAGGCCTAGTCCAATAATTAAAAACAAATATTGCACTTTCTGGGAATCCAATCTGGTACCTCTAACTCCAAGCAGGACATAATAACCGCTGCACTACAAAAACTCTTTGTTCATACAATGCCTATTAAATATATAACCAGATTTCGATGCCTAAAACTGACCTAATTTTCTTGAAAACTAAACCATAAACACTAATCACTTACCCCAAAACTTATAAACGCAAACACAAACCATAAAATTTAAGATTATAAAATCAGATTTCGATGCCTAAAGCTGGCCTAAATTTTATAAAAACTAAACCATAAACACTAATAAATTACCTCAAAACTCATAAACTTATAAACCAAAACACAAACCATAAAATATGGAATTATAAAACAATAATTCTGATATAAGAGAAGAGAAAGAAGAAAAAAAGAAAGAAAAAATTAAATGACAGAAGGATATTTGTGTTATTTAGTCTGTTTTCAATTAAAAAAAATTATTTTTTTTAACTTTTTAACTGCATTTTCTTTAAGACTACTTTATTTCACACGAATCTATGGGTCCAAATGGTTGACACTTGGAGGAATAAATGGAA
>OVAW01001138.1:0-10441 GCA_900406365.1 Heliophila coronopifolia | reverse complement strand
ATCAGATCGGACACAACAAACTCATCACTAACCCACTGGCTTTAAGTCTTCTGATTGGTCTGAACAACAACAACAAGTGCTGCATCTTAGATTCTGATCATTTCGTCAGGAGCCCAAAATCTCCTCTTGAGTTTAGGGTCTTATCTTCAATGGCTGATCCATTCTTCTTCAGATCTCCACTCATTTCTCATCTCAACTGTTGTGGTCCTGTTAAAGTTGGGTTAAGCCTTGTTGATTCTCTTACTGATGATCGTAGTGATGTCCTATTTGGACCGGCTTTAAAGATCAAATCTTGTGAGATTGCAGATAAAGATCCCAAGGTTGAAAAGGAAAGATCTCGTGTTGTTTTCGAAATAGGCGAAAATTCGACCGAGACTAAACCAATCCGGTTTAAAAACCGGTCCAAGATGTCAGCAGAACCGGACATTGCACTCTCCAGTGTTCTGTCTGAGGATGAGATGTCGGAGGATTACACTTGTATCATTGCACATGGTCCTAACCCGAAAACTACTCATATTTATGGTGACCGAGTTTTAGAGTGTCACAAGAATGAGTTTAAAGAAGAAGATAAGATACCGAAGCATATCCGAACTGAGTTCGATTCGGATAACTTCCTAATCAACTGTAACTTCTGCAACAAGAAACTTAAAGATGATGAAGACATATATATTTACAGGTTCGTGTTCCTTTTATAGGTCTTGTTGTTGAGCCTATGTATTTGATTCGGGACCTGTAAGATTGCCTTGTAGTATAGATTTTGAAATCAGATACGTAACAATATGGAAAAGCTTTAGAAGTTTCGAAAAATCTAAAGTTGTGATGTTTGTTTTGTGATGGATTGCAGAGGAGAGAAATCATTTTGTAGCGCTGAGTGTCGGTCCGAGGAGATGATGATAGATGAGGAGAACATAGAAGATTCGTCGATAACTATGCACGAATCTTTAAAGAAGCACTTCTGAACAAGAAGTCGATAAGACGATGGCGCCATGGGACGAGCTTTTATAGACCCGACCATCGTCTTTTTTAACTACCTAATAATATATATGTATTGACTAGTTTTTATGCCAAAGGTAGGTAACATTTGGCACTAAAAACTGATTCATCTGGTTACAAAAGAGCTGTGTTTATGCGCATTTATTAGTAGTTGCGAGCAGCCACGGATGGATTTGGATCGGAGGACGGTCTTACTTTTTTTGTATATTTTGTATCGGGTTTCGGCTTTTTGGATGTCGAAAATCGAAGAGTAGTAGTAATGATCATAACCGAATAAGCGGAGAGACTATTGGTTACAAGAAAGGGATTCTGTGACTTAACTCCTTTTTTTTTTGAGTAATGTTTTTTTAAGGTCTTTGTATGGATGGTTTCTTAAGTTTGTATGGATATGTTAAACTATATAAGACACATATCTATGATGTTATGTTATATTTCTTGCTTACATATTGTCAGCATCTTTGGATATCCAAGTCCGGCCTGTCCCTAAGGGGGTGTGTATAAAATCCAATCTAATTCCTCACGGCTATAGCCCGTAAAACCGGCTCAACACTTTAGACGACATCATAAATTCATAAACTATGAATTGCGACAAAATGTGGTAATTGAATTGATTATTTAAATATTTTATGAAAACGAGAATTATCTTGACTAGTATTTTGTTTTTCTAGTAAAAAAATAAAATTAAAAAGCTAAATATATTTTTTTTTAAAGAAATATTCATATCGAATACTCATACTCTATTTTGTTTTTTCTAGTGTTTGGTGCGATCTTTACGTTGTTATCAGTTTCAAGAAATTCTATATATTTTATAAACATTAAACATATTGGGAATCTCCAAGTTGTGAAACATCCCTCGATTATGTAAATTTGTGTTTCGACAAAAAAAGTTCATCCGGAATCTTAGACATTACGTGGAAGACAAATGTGGTGCTTGTCACCTTTGTATTTTTACACCATGACTGAAGTTGGAATATGAATATCTCCAATTAAAAAGAAACTAAATTAAATTAAATTAGCCACCAAGATCTATACTCTAATCCAAATTGGTTAGGTCATGTTTATGATTATGATTCTTATCGTTGACGTATTTGAACTTTGTTGTGTTTTTATATCATGATTGAACTTGAATGACCAAATAATGTAATATTATCTTTTCCATTATTTTTAGTGACTAATTTGATTATACTTAGTTTGTTTTCAACCGTAGACATGCGGATTGGAGCATCCGTTATAGTGTAGAAGTAATAGAGGTGTGGTAGCAACCACCACTAGATCACTTATATTCTACCAAATAACGTAATATTTATGGAGAGAAAAAATATAACATTTTTTAGCGAATGCATGTATATAATTAAATAATAATTTTAAGTAATGTTTATTTTTGTGTATTGAATGATAGATTAATTAGATTGTTGTTAAATAATTGGCCAAAAACTTTATTGGTATGTTAAATCGAAAAGTTTCACAGTAGAATCGATATTAATTTACAAATTTTATTTGTAAACTCGAATATTCTATCATTTTCACGACATATCTCCACAAAAACATCGTGTCTCAAATTTATCCTCATCGATTTCAGTCTACCAATGACAAACAAAAGTCAGATTTCATGTAAAAACAAGAAAATTTGTATTACAACTTTTGCATAAATTTCAACAAATTTTATACGACATTTGATGTCCTGATAATCTTATTGAACGATGAACAAAATTAATGGATGGTGGGATCTATGAGCATTCATGATAACATTACCATCACTTTCATTGTATCCGACACAACGACCATAAGATCTTTTGAGAAGACTTTAGAACATGATATGCACTTTTTGATTATCAAAGCAACATATAATATGAAGTTGGACATTCTTCTTCATCTGCTTGTACATAGTTTTCCAATTCTATGTAAGGTCTTGGAAGGTATTGACATGTTCCGATGTAGTCAGATACCAGGCGGCTACCAATATCTTGTGATGCTTCGAGCTTGAACAATGTTCTTTTCCAACTCTCTTTGTCTTTACCACATAAGAATGAACCAAGTACTTTGAGACCTAGAGGAAGTCGTCCAGCGAAGTGGACAGCACGAATGGATAACTCTTCAAAACCAATAGTAGGGTAACTCTTTTTGAATGCGAATTGAGAGAAAAGTTGAAGAGCTTCCTCATATCTCATACACTCCATCTCGTATTTTATGTCGCACGTTTCGAGCGAATATTCGTCTGTATCTGTCACGATAACTCTACTTCCAGGACCGAGCCAACTATTAACCTTGATCAAATGTTCACAATCAGTTAGATCATCAAGAACAAGCAAGACGTTTCGGTTTACAAGACATGGTTTGATGGCATCAAAGATGTTACTGGAAATCCTTGTTTTTCCAAGACATCTTAGTAAACTTGGTGAGATGCGATTTGATTGGATGTTATAGAGATCAGTAAGGAAGCAATGGTGTTGAAAGTGGCATGAGATGTCGTTGTATATACATTCCGCTAGTGTCGTTTTACCGATGCCTCGGATACCCCAAATTCCAACTGTACGGACAATGTCCTTAGATTCCAAATCCAGTAATCCATAAACTGCTTTCTTGTGACAATACATCCCAACGAGACTGTTGGAGTCGTCAGATTCAGACGTCGGATAAGGCGATTCATTTGAGATGTCGTCTGTTAGAGACGTGTCTTGGTGTGCATATCTCTCAAGTTCAGACATGCTTTCGGGTATGTTCTTCGTATAGAAATCGCTCTCCAATCCCATGGTTACATAGGTAGATGCGGTGGAGCGTATCGACTCGGCAAATTTGAGTGGGGTGGGTTTTCGAATGTCCCACATCTCATCGAAAGAAATGTAGGTGATTAGGTCATCGAGCATCTTGGAATCATCCTCTCTGTCACGAAAAAAAAATGTGACTATAGTTAACAATAGAGTGTTAAGTTTTATGAGCTTCCAAACCAATTGGGAATGAGTGAATTGGCCGAAATCCTTTATATATTATAAATCTCACTTTAGGATTCAAGGTTTTAGGGTTTAAGTAATATATAAAAAATCTGGCCATTCTTAGGTCAGGTACAAACTGAGTTATGATACTATGTTAAGTTTCGTGAGTTCTAACTCAGAACCAATTGGCAATAAACGGATTGGCCCAAATTTTTGTATAGATTACTTATATCCGAAATGAGATTCTAACATAGAGATTACGTAGAGTCTTTTGAGAACACATACGGAGTGTAAGATTACCTATTGCGCGAACAAAATCTCGGGTCAGGTCTCATCAATAGCTCCAGTGCATTCTTCCAGCGATCCACGGTCTCCGGATTTTCTCTCTCTTCGTGCCTTCTAAAGTCGTCGGCGAATTTTCCAGTTGGTCTTCTCAAATCCTCTGGATCAACTTCGTAGAAAACTGGTATGACGGTCATCAAATATCCACATTCCCATATCTTCGCAAGTACGTCCAAGCACAAGACGGAAGAGACGTAGTTCTCCGAAATCACAACGACGGCAATATTTGACTCTTCGATAGCCTTAGTGACCTCAGGAGAAATCCTTCCGTCTCTCGTCTGCAGGTTTTCATCTTTGTAAGTTGGAATTCGTTTTTGATCCAACGCACGGTAGAGATGGCTACCAAAAGTCCTACCAGTGTCTTCCCTTCTACAACTCACGAACACATACTTTGATGAATTGTAAGGAAAATCCATTATTATTGAATTTTGAATCAATGAAATGAGATGAAATCAATCAAAATATCTATCTTACAAAAAGTCAACTGAGATGAACAACGTGCAAGAGTGTCTTATTTTTGCCAAGAATTTAATATTATTTAGATTTTGATAACGTGCAAGAATGTCTTATTTTTACCAAATATTTAATATTATTTAGATTGTGACAACGTGCAAGGTGGTCTTAGTTTACCAAGAATTTGATATTATTTAGATTTTGCTTAATATCTCATCCTTCTTCTTGGCTACATTGTTAGATCCATATTGACCCATGGCTTCATCTTCTGCGTCTTCTATATGGAAGTACGATGTGTTTTTGAGTTTCCGAGGGGAAGACACCCGCAAAAACATCGTCAGCCATTTGCACAAGGAACTTGTCAACAGGGGAATTGTTACCTTCAAAGATGATAAAGTGCTTGAGATCGGCGACTCCATATCCGAAGAAATCAGCATAGCCATCCAACACTCTAAAATCTCTGTTGTGGTTCTATCAAAGAACTATACTTCATCAAGGTGGTGTCTGGACGAGCTCCTTTTGATAATGGATCTTCACTTGAAGAAGGAGATTATTGTTGTCCCCATTTTCTATGGAGTTGATCCTTCTGACGTGAGACATCAGACTGGGAGTTTTACGTTCGACAAGTATCAAGGCTCAAAAATGGCTAATAAGGTCACGGATTGGAGAAAAGCTGTCACGGAGATCGCCAGCTTATCGGGCAAGGATTTTGCAACTTGGTAAGTTTTCACTGACAGCAAATGATTCTGATGTTTAACATGTCTATGGAAATGTGGGAAAATGGACTAAGGGCTGTCAAAATGGACGGGCAGCCCGCCCGCCCATGGGTCAAATGGACAGAGAATTTTTAGCACATGCGGGCTTGCGGTCAAAAATAGGTAAAACTATATCCGCACTCCGCGGACAAGCGGTGACCGCAGGCTAGCCCGAAACTTTGTCTTTTTTTAAAAAAATATGTAATTATTTTCCTCAAATTTTCAAAATATCCAAAATGAAATTGTTTGGATGGGTGTTATGGTTTGGGCTGGCCTTGTGATTTGGCGGATTTGGGCTAAAACTGTATAGTCTGCAGGCGCCTACCCGCATAGCCCGCAAACAAATATGGGCATACATCCAAAAGCCCGCTTTTAATTTGGACTTAAATAGCCGTGACCATATCTGCACCGCCGCGAGCGCCCGCCCGCATAGCCCGCGGCGGCCCGCCCATTTGACAGCCCTTACTCATGCATGAACTATGCCCCCATAATGTGATTACTAGTAGTATTATGCTACCAAGTAGACTACCACATCAATAATTTATTAAAAGATCCAAATTTTGTAAAATTATAAATTTTAAAAAGATCTATTTTTCCAGAAGAAAAAATCTATAATAGTTTTTCATTTTCTATACGTAGTTAAAAAAAATCATTTATATATCTTGCTTATTGATAAATGCATAATAAATAATTTATTAATACATACGTTTTTTCATTGCCTTTTTTATTCACAAAAATCGAAGAAAACCAAGTTGATAACAAAATAATAATCTGTGGGGATCTTTGTAATTTATCATGGAATTTTTTTTAAATATTTTATTTATTACAACATTGTGTAATTTCTCATTTTTTGTCTTCTGTGTAATTTCTTCTAAATATAAAATTCATACATGTTTTCTCTTTATCAAGCTCTTGGATTTTGGCTAAACAAGATTTTATTCATTCTTTATCTTTAATTTTAAGAGTGCTACTATAATTTTTTTTTTCTTAATCGACATATTTTCTTCATAAATATTAGTTGTCTTTAAGTATTCATCAAAAGTTCATGTACAAATGGTAATCGCATGACATAGATAGTTCATTTATGAATACCATTGTTCCATTGAAATGTTCATAATTGTTCTGAGAATTTTTCAATATGCTAGTGAGGACGAGGCCTTGATGATTGAAGATATTGTTCAAAGCATTTCAAACCAGTTGTTAATTATGCAGCCACTGGATTTCACTGATGTTGTAGGAATGGACGTTCACATGGAACAACTGAACCCTCTATTGAGTATGGAATCTGAGAATCAAGTTTGTATGATAGGAATTTGGGGAATGGGAGGCATTGGCAAAACCACCATTGCCAGGTTTATCTTTGACCGGTTTTCAAGGCTATTTCCGGCTCGTTGTTTCCTTGAAAACGTTTCAAAGATTTATAAAAAGCACGGTGTCTCGGGTTTGCGGGAAAAGTTTCTTTCAACCACACTTTGTATCTCTGAAAGGAATATGAAATTCTCGGGCGTAGAACTTGGACCTCATGAGATTAAGGCGAGGTTTGGACATCGTAAAGTCTTTGTTGTCCTTGATAATGTAGATGACATGAAACAGGTGAATGCCCTCGCTAAAGAGTCCAGCTGGTTTGGTCCAGGCAGCCGGATTATCATAACAACGCGGGACAAGGGCTTGCTTCATTCATGCCGAGTGAAGACTCTGTACGAAGTTAAGTGTTTGGATCCTTGTGCTTCTCTTAAGTTATTTAACAACCTGGCTTTTGAAGGAGGGCTTCCTCCTGATGAAATTTATGAAAAACTATCAATCCGTGCGTCCTGGCTTGCTCAAGGTCTTCCAGCCGCTATTGAAGCTTACGGTTTATATTTCCGAAGATTGACATCATTGAAGGAGTGGGACGATGCATTATGTAGATTTATAAGCTTTCCTCAAAAAAATGTATTGAAGATCTTGAAAATTAGCTATGATGGGTTAGAGAAAGCAGATAAGAATGTTTTTCTTCATGTAGCGTGCCTCTTTAAAGGAGAACTTGTCCGGCGTGCAACTACTCTCCTTGATGATGGTGAACTACATGGTTATCTAGGAGTAAAAATATTGGCTGAGAAGTCTCTCATTGAAATAACGCCTGGTGGGTATATAAAAATGCATTATTTGGTAGACCAAACTGCACAATTAATTGTGTATGACGAATCCAAGCAGAAGCGCGAGGGACGAGAGGTTTTGTGGGCTCCTTATCAAATTTATGAACTGCTGAAACGTAATGTAAGTCCCCCCTTCAGTATCTTTGATATCTATTGTTGTTGTTCTTCGTGGTTTTTGTACTAAGCTTGTTTCTCTATCAACCGACTTTGTCGTTTTTTAATCCACAGGGAAAGGATAGAACAAAATGCATGGCCCTACACATGTGTGAGATGCCTCATGAGGTACATCTGGATGGGTATAATAAGTATTATGGTGATAGTCTCAAATTCCTCAAGGTATACAAGCATTTGGACCATATAAAATCCAAGCTGGATTGCAGTAGTGACGATACATTTTTACTTTCACCGAGGCTTAGGTTACTACATTGGGAAACATTTCCTTTGAAAACCTTCCCTAACAGATTCTGCCCACTAGATCTTTTTGAAGTCATTCTACATCGCAGCAATCTCACAAGCTTCTGGAAAGGAACCAATGTAAAAGCCCTTAACTTGGTCTGTAGTGGCGGATCTAAAACATAATTTAGTATGTACCACAATTATATACAAAAAAATTATATGATTAAAATATTAGTTTTTTTCTTCAAATTTTAAGAATAAAATAGAGTAAAAATATTAAAAATTTAGGGAAGAAAAAAGATATGTAGTATGGGGCACATACTCCAAAACAATGGTTTAATGCAAAATCTAGAGAAAAAATGGGTAAAAAAGAAAGAAATTTGAAGAAGTATTATGCTGCACGGGCCCATAGAAGTATAAGATGGGTCTTCCCCTGCTTGACTCTGAATTTCTTAAAATTTTGAGGACTGGAGTTAAAACAATAATTTGGGGGCTACTATCTTAAAAAAAAAAAATTGAAAAATTGAGCATAATCTAATAGAATTAAATTTTTAAAAAAATTTAGACCTAAGCAAATGTTTCCTTTAGCTCTATTGAGGATTGACCTGCTCTTAACAAATCAATGCTTATAATGTATCTTCTAGTACTTTACATTTTCAATATATCTTATTCTTTGTTGATCGATTGCTTAGGGGATGCAAAACTTGAGGATATTGGATGTGTCAGGCTCTGAAAATCTGGAACAACTTCCAGATCTTTCAATGGTATTTCATTTGGAGGAACTAATAACTCAAGGCTGCAAGAGGCTGAAGAGAATTCCAGAGTCTATCAGCAACCTTACTAAGCTAACAAAGCTTGATGTCTCATATTGTGATGAGCTTTTCGAATACAACGTCATTATAAGGGACATGACAAGCGACCGCCGTCAGATTTCTTTATATATCTCGGATGTAGAAGTGGAAACAGAGTACATTGCAAATCTATGTATCGGAGGAAACATACATATTAATATGCAGTGGCTTGATGGTAACGCGGATCACCTATGTTTTGGTAGTGAGCAACCAGCACATGATGAATTGACAGAGATGAATCTACAACAAGCAAATCATAAAGAACTATATTCTGTAGGCTTGGACTTTGATATATCTTCGGAGATCGAATGGATTGGTAAGGCCGCTCCAGATTTTGATGCTTATCAATGGAGGGACCAACAAGTACCTCATGACCACACAGCTCTCGAAAATTTTAGGTGGGCACCACAAGCAGTTCCAGAGTTGCATGGTCATAACCGGAGACCTCAAGCCACATCAGAGTTCCATGAATTTAATCTAGTAGACATCATCAGGTTCAACTACAACAGTGATGGATCAAGTTTCATCTGTAATAGCCTTTCCATGTTCCCATGCTTAAAA
Source organism: Heliophila coronopifolia (assembly GCA_900406365.1). Lineage (NCBI taxonomy): Eukaryota > Viridiplantae > Streptophyta > Magnoliopsida > Brassicales > Brassicaceae > Heliophila > Heliophila coronopifolia. The sequence continues at coordinate 1,025 of OVAW01001138.1, read as the reverse complement.
GAGTTAAATCTAATCAACTTAAACATCAAGATGATCCCAGATGATGTATGCAGCTTGCAATTCCTAGAGAAACTAGATTGGAGCGGCAACGATTTTGAGACTTTACCAGAAACCATGAATCGACTTCACAAGTTGAAATACGTCAGCCTTTGTAACTGCTACAGCCTTAAAGCATTGCCAAAGCTAACTCAGTTGGAGACAGTAAAACTCTCAGGCTGTATGAATCTCCAATCATTGTTGGAATATTCTCATGCGGAACAAGATAACGATAGATTCCAATGGTTTGAGCTTTGGGTTGAAGGCTGCAAGAACATTCAATCAATGTCAGACCCGCTTGGATACTTTATCAACCTGTCGAAGGTTGATCTTAGCAACAATGACTTTGAGACATTACCATCCAACATTGAAGAGCTGTCCTCTTTGAGAACTCTCTGTCTCAATGAGTGCAAGAAAGTCAAGACGATAAAAGGATTCCCATTGTGCCTTGAGTATCTCTACGCCCATGGATGTGAATCCCTGGAAACTATTTCTCTTCCTTTGAACCATTCTATAAAACACCTTGATCTTAGCCATTGCTTCTGTCTAAAACTAGATGAACTTCTGATCACTCAGTTTCTTAAGGAGGGACTAAACAAGGAGGTATGTTTTCAGCTTTTGTCTCGTTATGTAGTGGTGGCTCTCAGTAGAGTTGGGAGAAAACATTTGCACCAACCCCAAAATTTGTTAAAAACATTTCTATTAGATATACAGTGCGGGTTTTTTTTTTAAGAAAATGGCCACCAAATTTTAGTTTTGTTTGAAGGCCCCAAATTTTAAAGAAATTTCAGGGTTGGACTTGTTGTTCATATGTCATCAAATGCCCAAAACAGCCTCCTAGACGTAAAACAAAATTATTATTATTATTTTTAATCCAAATAAGTAAAACTACAAATTTGTCTTGAATTTACGTTTTGCCATCGATTTTATAATATATATATATATATATATATGGGCTAATGGTCGATTCATACATGAACTATGATCTG
>OVAW01001131.1:0-10465 GCA_900406365.1 Heliophila coronopifolia | reverse complement strand
TCTAGGCTTTGGTTGGAACTTTCCAGTATGTTGCTCTACGATGGTAGAACATTATAACTCAGTTACTCTATATATTATACAGATCTAAAGCATGCGAAATGTCGATATTCTATAAATTACCGTATGCATTCGTGGTGGTTTCATCCTGTACAATATCATCCAAATGACACTCTTCTTCCTGTACCAATATCCAAAACTAAATTTCCAGTACATGAAGTGACACTGACACCTTCGCGTCAGAAAGNAAGTGACACTGACACCTTCGCGTCAGAAAGAGTATTTGGTATTCACACATACCCCTGTTTGCATCATTTCGGTTTGAGCAAAAATATCTTCATTTGTTGCAGGGGTAACGGAATCTCCAAAGATTGCAGAATGTTGCGTTTTGGGATGATCAGGAAACGCAGGCGACACATCTATGCCATCATCACATTGTTTTCCTTCCAAATCTACGTTAGTACAACGACGAAGAAGAGATGGTTCTGTCGACAAATTAACCCCTCTTGATAATAAATCTAAATTCTGAAAGAAACATTAAAGCTTTTGTTAAGAAACATATAAAAATAGGCTAAAAAGAAATTCAATATATCGCTTTACCTCATCAGAAACAGTTTCAGAGGTAGATTTGTTAAAGGTTTCACTCTCAGACACAATAGTCTCATAGGTTGAAGCCACTGAACAAAAAAAAAAAAAGAATCCAAGATCCTAAAGCATTATAAAATAGCAAAACTAAATCCAAATTAAAAAAAAAAGCAAAAGTGAACAGAAATCAAACGTAAATAGCCTATATCCAATATTTTTTTGAAATTATTGATAGCAAAAGGCGATGTGAGTGACAATGCTTTTGCAACATAGCTCTAAAGCGAATGTCACACTTCGCTAAAGCATTCCACATTACTAGCAAAGACGGTCACATCAAAGCTATATTGCAAAAAACATGACTCCTACATTGGCTCTAGACGATAAAAAAATGTATGGCATTGTAAACACACAAGGGAAAGAAACAAAACTGTTTGGATACGCCGGATCTTTGCTTTGTGCTGATAGAGAGACTTGCTTCTTCTTGGTCAATGGTTTACCTTTCGGCTTAAACCTTGCACCAGCTCTAACTATTAAATCCAAACTCATATGTTTCAGTTAAAGTAATAAAATCCAAAAAAATTACCAGCTGGGGCAGGAAGATCCGTAGATTGATCATCTAAATCTAAATCCATCTAAAAAATGTCACCTCCCTATAAGATACAAAGAAGCTTATTCCATTATTAGACATTTCATGAAATTAACTAAATATTAACTAATGAAATTCAGAATTTCGATAGATTTCAGAATGAATACAAGAAATTCGTAATAAAGATATAAAATTGCACAACTTTTGAGTGTTCTTATCGTAAAACACAAAAATCAAATAGCGGTGTGAATCACATTCTTGAGAAAAAGGGATTAGGTAAATCGAGAAATTTGTGTTAGGTTTATGACCTGGTGACGGAGATTAGAAGCTTGATTTTCTGATTTGTAGGTAAAGATTAGTTCGAATTGAAGAAATCGCGAGCAGGTAAAGCCCTAATTCGGGCATAAGAACAGTGTTTCAGGATTCAGATTTTAGGGTTCTTTATACAATTTGAGAAAGTTTATGTGAGATTTTGCGCTTTTTCCAACGGCAAGGTTTTTCCTATTTTTAGTTATTAACTATAATTTTGATCAGGACAGGGAATTAGGGATTTTTGGTCGATTTTTTAAGTTTTTAAATTCGGATTTCAGATTTTTTTGGGAAATAAAATTTATTATCCATTTGAGAAAAAATATATTTTAGTCCGTTTAATTCGGTTTCGCGAAATTTCTGAATCCCGATCGAAAAATTTCTTTCCAAATTACCAGATTTTATCAACTTATCATTTTCTATATAATCCACTACAAACTCATCATGACCGGCCAAAAACTACGTTGGTTCTTCGATAATTATAGAATCAATTACATCTAAAGCCAACTCCTCATTTCTTAACCCAAGCTCGTTTTCTGGCTCTGATTCTTCGATAGTTATAGCATCAAGCCATCAACTACTTCATTTGAAGCCAAATTTTCATTTCGTGCCCCAAAGTCACTCTCCTGGGCATTGTATATTTCTTCAACCTCCACGTGAAATACACATACACACTCTTTTTCCAATACCACTAAATAACATGAAGCACCGTCATCATCCTCAATGTGTAATCGTATCTTACCATCCACGAACACTCTATAATAATTAATCTTTAGTTCCATTGTGGATTTATCAATCATACTCCTCTTACAAATTGCATTTACAAAGCTTAGAATAGACATTGTCTATTGATGTCTTAAGAATATACTATACAATTTCTTCTTAGATATCAATTATACAATGGCTCCAACAGTCTCATCATATACACCATGATCGATTTATTATGAATATAGTAAAAACATAACATTAGTTATTGAATTACTTGGAGTCATACCTATTCATATATTTTTACACATAAAAATATTTTTTTAAAGTAAAGTTTTTATGTGTTAAAGAATATGAATAGGTATGACTACAAGTAATTCAATAACTAATGTTATGTTTTTACTATATTCATAATAAATATTTTATTCAAACTAAATTTTCAATCTACGTTACTACAACAGACATGAATTTTGATTTAATCGATATTTTTGAAATTTAACCAAAAATGATCTTAATTGACTTGAAACCATCTTTCCAAACCTTCAACCACACAAATCAAACTTTATTTCAACTTAAATACAAAAAAATCTTAAGACTCTTAAAACTACAAAATCCCTAAAGAGATGGAAAGAAGGTTCAATACCGGTTGCAAATTCAAATTTTAGTCTCCTCTCACTAAAATAGCCAGACAATCCACATAAATGTCGTCAAAGAACTCTCCGAACAAAACAATAGAGTACAATGTGAAATGGAGAAGATGTTTTTTTTTTTCTGGTTTTTAATCATTTAATTTTTTTAGTTGTCCAAAAAAAATTGGGTTAGTTTGAAAAAATGAAGGATCATATGCTCAAACATTCTTTGCACAAATTTTTTTCCGAAACACTCTTTGTGGAAATGTAACACCAATCTATCCTTGATAAAAAAATCCGGGCAAAATGATCGCAATAAAAGAAAAATGTATGAGGAGTGTTTTTGGTAAAAAAAATCTGACGGATAGGTAGGGGTGGGCGAACGGGAAATCGGAACGGGACGGGAATTCGGGAAGTAAATTAGTTGTCCCATTTCTGTCCCATTTAAAATCCGGGACGGGAACGGGAATTCCAATTTTTGCATATTTTATTATTTGATTATCAAATAAATTTAAAATTAAAAAAAAATCCAATATTTAACACCAATAAAATAAATATTTTATAATAAATCTTTAATATTAATAAAAGAAATTTTATATTTTTCCGCCGTTGATACAGTATTAGAATATAAAAATTATATTTAGTATATATATATTAATTTATTCTATTATAATTTAATATTTTAAATTAAAATAATCATTTACTTTATTAGAGATTTTAGTAATAAAATGTATAAGTTTAAAATCAGGAATATTTGTTTTCCATAACTATAATATAAATATTCTAGATACTAAATCTATATATAATTCCATATATAAATAAGATTCGGGACAAACGGGACTTCGAGAATTTCTGTTCCCGTTCGGAAATTCAAAATTTGTCCCAAACGAAAATAATTTTCCATATGGGACGGAAACGAGACAGGATGGGTCGGGATAAGACATGACGGGAAAGGTGCCCACCCCTACGGATAGGTGTATGAAAAATTGGCTCTAAATGAAAGTCAAGATGATTTCTCTTAGACATTTAAAATCACATTAGCAATTTATCTAGTCCTTAAATAGCACTATACGATTTTCTCGTTAGTCACTCGTAAGTCAAAATTAGGGCTGCAGACTAAGTAGCACTATTCGATTTTCTCTTTACCACACAAACTAAATGGACATACATTTTTAGTCTACGCAAGCTTACCGTAAAAAATACGTAAAATCATATTTGCACCGGACAAAATATATATATATATATATATATATATATATATATATATATATTTATTTGTTTATTCAATTTTTTTTTCTAAAATATTAAAATATCCAAAATCAAAATTATTTGAATGAATATTATGGTTTTGTTGTGATTTGGGCGGAGGTGATAACCCAAACCACATCTGAAATTACCATCACCGGCGAAGAAATGCAATCCCTAGAAGACTTATCTCCGACTGAGAATCTAGACATCGAAAACGGCCTCTCTCTAATCCCACGCCTCAAACTCTCCCTCACTATCCACCCACTCGTCCCTTCCGTATCCAAACCCATCGACGAATGGCAACTCAAACGATCCTTGATAGATTTCCTCAAGAACTCCGTTTTCCCCTCCGTGACAGTCGCGGAAGAAGATATCGTGGTTCGGCGTCATAAAGACTTAAAGAAGCGGAAGCGTGAGGAGCCGGTTGCGGATGGATCGCTGTTCGTTCGTGACTTAGGGTTTCTCGAAGGTAAGAAGAGGAAGAACGATGATGAGAAGGGATTGGAGAAGAACTTTTTAGATTGGAGGAGAGTTTTGGTGGAGAAAATGGATGGGATTGAGCTTAATTTGGAAGGTGTGAAGTATAGTCTCGGTGTTGAGCTTCCGATTTCGGATGATTTCGAGAGGTTGAAGAAAGATTGGGAGGAATTTTACGCTTTTGGTAATCTGGATTTTGTTGATTTAGAGTTTGGTTTTAAGATTTTGGTTTCAATTTTTGTTGTGGATTTTTGCATTTTACAGGACATCCGAGGGAAGAAAGGCGAGAGGCGGATACGATGATACTCAGAGGTCTGCCATCAAGATGGTTTGCAGAGCCAAGAGTGTCATCTAAGCCTTCAATGTTGGTTACACATACAATCTTCTCCTTCTTTGGGAAAATTAGGTGAAGCTTCTTTTTCATCTTTCATGTCCAATTTGATTTTCATTTGTTTATGTGTGTCAAAAACTGTGTAATTCTTCATCTGAGAGTAAGAAAGCATTAGTAATTAGCTTCAGGAATGTGACTATATGGTAGTTGAGATTGATGTATGGCTCGTTTCTTGTTAATTTCTCCGATATTGTGATGCTATCTATAGTTTTTGTGCGTCTAGATTAAAAAATCTGCTTCTAGAATGTGACTATATGGTAGTTGAGATTGATGTATTGCTCATTTATTGCTAACTTGTTCGAAATTGTGATGCTTTCGATAGATTTCGTGCATCTACATTAATAAATCTGCTTCAAGATTTGACTCGATGGTTTGATAGATTAATATATGTCTCACTTAGTGCTAATTTCTTTGATATTGTCCTGCTCTCTATAGTTTTCATGCATATGCATTAATAAACCTGCTTCAAGAATGTGACTTTATGGTAATTGAGATTGGTGTATAACTCACTAATTGCTAGATTCATTGTATTGTGCTGTGCTGCTATCGATAGATTTCATGCATCATTAATAAAGCTGCTTCAAGAATGTGACTCAATGTTTTGATAAATTAATGTATTGCTCCCTTAGTGCTAATTTTTTTGAGATTGTGCTGCTTTCGATAGTTTTCATGTATGTACATCAAGAGTGTGACTATGGTAATTGAGATTGATGTATGGCTCATTTATTGCTAATTTCGTCGATATTGTGCTGCTTTTTTCGATAGATTCCGTGAATCTACATTTGCACATAGCCTACAAAAGTTTTCCTAGTGAGATTTTGTAGCTTCTTGGTTAAGTGTAGCTGGTGGATGGAAATCTTACTTAACAACTAATTATGATTTCATTTAAAGTTAATCTCTCTGCCTTAATTAGCTTATATTGTTCTTGTATTGACTAGCTGTACCATGGTATGCTTGAGTATTCTATTCCTACGATAAGATTCTTCATTCTGTTTACCTCATCATCATATAGGAATCTTAATGTTGCCGAGGATGATGAGCAAGGTACAGACGCAGATGAGGACAGTGGAGATCTTGTATCAGGTCTCCATTGTAAGATTGTGGTTCAGTTTGAGAAGTACAACGATTTCGTGAATGCTATGAAGGCTTTCTCTGGTCGCTCAATGCAAAAGGTATTTATCTTTTTCTCACAGTAGCAAATTTAGGTTTTATTAGACACAAGTGTTTTTGTGAAAGTGAACATGGTGGGATAGTAACTTTCTCTGTTCCACTTTTTCGTAAGCTTCTTCAATATTTTCCCTTCAATTATATCCTGTAAAACCGGTGTCATCCCATCTTTGGACCTAAATTATTAATTGCGTTAATAAACCCTATAAACTTTAATTATGAGCTTGATTACCTATTAACAACCGAAACTGTTTTTATTATTGATTTTAATGTCTGTTAAAAATGGCTAGAAAATCCATTAACCCGACAGATAACCTATTCAAAGGTTTCAATAATAACCCATCGGGTTTTTGGACCGCTTACTGACGTTTAAATCACTAATAAAAATAAAAATGTTTGTTACTAATGGGTATTTAAACTCCTAATCAAAGTTTATATAGTTTCTTTTATGCAATTAACGACGAAGCCTAAAGTTGGGGTGAAACCGATTTTACGGTGTATAGCTAAAAGAGAGAAAATAAAGTTAACCCGAGTCTTTATCTATACATACTCTTGCAGGCATTGGAAAATGACTGATGTTCTCTGGTTTTTTGTTTGGTCACCTGAGCACAGGAAGGTACGCGGCTAAAGGCAGACTATAAGCTAACATGGGACAAGGTTGGGTTCTTCCGGAACTCGAGGAGAGCATTGGAGCACAGAGATGGTGGATACAGAAACGAGGAGGTTATTGGATACAAGCAGGATGATGTGCGCCGAAAAAGATTCAGGGTAATGCATAATTTATGATCATATACTAAAAATGTTGAATTCAGACAAAAAATGATTCTGATGTCTTAAATCTGTTTATTGGCAGGAGTAAATCACTGAGCAATGGGTAATTTATAATTTAGGTACTCTTTTGAAGATTTTGTAATCATCCCTACTTTTTTTTATTTTTGGTAAAAATACGGCACTCCGAACTGGACTTGATTCAAATTTAAATTTAAATTTCTGAAAATTATTGACTTTTAAATAGTAGCTCGTATAGAGGAAAATTATTTATTAAATTATAGCCATTGTCATTATAGGAATACCTAATTATAAAGTTTAAACAAAAAAAAAAGTCAAAATTATAAGACGAGCTTTTGTGCAGCATGAAGAAATTGATCGATTCGATAAAATTGAAAACAAATATTGATATTTACATTTTCTCCATCTATAAACTTTGAATATTCTATCAATTGCAAAATTGTAATGGCAAATGTTCATCATTTGAGTATTACTGATAGGCTTGCAATGCTATTACAAAACGTAAAAAGAATGTTTGGATGTTATTCTTTTATCTCTTCCCTATTTGGTCCATGTTAGAAAATGACACTTAAAAAATTTATGTGTTAGGAGTGGACATATTTTCCAACCGTTAACGGTTGAGTAGTCTTCTTATTGATTTTCTATAATTAGCCTAAAATAACATAAATTTGTTGGACTTGCTAAATGATGATGAATATGTTTCTTGAGCGAATGTACGCCTCAACCTCTTCCCACTTGGTTAGAAAAAGGTTTTTATCTTATATTTATAATTAAACTTTAATAATATATATATATATATATATATAAAAAAAAAATTCTAGAAGCACAACCATATCCAAAGCCAATCTATCATAATNCAATCTATCATAATTTTATTTGCTTATATTTTTTTTTAATTCGTCATTTCTTATTATAAATATAGAATAGTATAAAAAGGTAAATTGAACCAAACAAAATAATGAATAATATAATCCATAAAAGATTTTAAACTACTTGAGACTGTCATTTAAAAAAAAAAAAAAATATATATATATATAAAAGTCACACTTTTATATTTTATTCTCATTAATCATCGCCGGTTATTCTCTATTTGCAAAAAAATTCAAAGGACGATATTCTAGAAAAACTAATTTTTTAGATGGTACCATTTACCGAATGTCTTTTATTCTAGTGGTATGAGTGCATTGACATGATCTTGGTATCGGGAGTTTGATTCCTTGTCTCGACGATGAGACTTCATTTAATGGAATTTAGGCTAGTGAGCCATGTAGTTGTGGCTCAATATTGATAAAAAAAGATGGGTACCATTTTATCACATCGGCGCCGGTTGTGGATATCGAATATATATTTAATGGGTGCAAATTTTTAATTGGAAATATTGAACTGATCTCTTAAAATTTTTGATTGATGCAAATAAAATATCTATTCCAAATATCTTAGATTCAATTGAATGAAACATAAAAAATTAAAAACTAAAAAAAAAATCAATAGGTGCTGCTGATTAACACGATTGATTAAATGATTATATATATCTATATTAGATTTTTTTGGTAGTAATAGTTAAAAGCTTTATTGTTTAACAATTTTTTTTTAAAACACACTGAGATATATAATTTACATGAGTCACATTAGTAGGGTGGATTCTAGTACAATGATGTTTTTTTTTTGACGTTGTGGTAAAGGATTTTACTAAAATAAACCAAAAGAAAAACATGAAAGTTTCTTCTGAATCGAAAATATAGTTACGTATTTAATTTAGAAATTTAAGGCTCAGAAATTATTGTGATCTCAAAATATGCTTTACTATCAATAAACACAAAACGAAACTGAAGAAAACTCACAAAAATACAAGTAAGAAAATTATAATTTTAAAATCAATTAAAAATAATTTTTTTTTTGCTAAGAAATAAACACACACAAAAATCAATTATAAAAAAAAACACAAATCAATTATAATTTGATTCTCCACCTCAATGTTGAAATTTTCTTTTAAATAAGATTTAGGCTACTGTATTTTTACATTTATGGCCCAAATAAAAAAAAACTAAATTTGAAAACAGGCACCTTATTCATATATGATTATTTCCAAATAACTAAATTAGAGTTTGCAAAAGAAAAACATTTCGATAAATTATTATATTAAGCCACGTGTGCAATATTCAATTCCAAAATATTTTTCTTTTAATATTTGTCACTAGCTTTTAATTTCCCAGAATGTTAATATTAATCGTGCCAAGTAGAGGTCAAACGACTCAAACCCAAAGAAAAGACTCACAAGTAATTATTAATTTCGACCTAATTCTAGAAGTCTTTAACAAATATCGGAATTAGGCATAATTTTCTTATTTTCTTTCGAAATTATGGATCGAAATTCATATATTTTTGTAGCCGTATTTAAAACAAGTTTAATCTCTAAAATAATGAGAGTATTTCCACCCAGGAACGAATCCAGAAGGTAGCAAGAAAAGTTCATGCCTCTAGATTATAATTTTTTTTTTGCATTTTTTTTATATAAAATTTGATTGTATCCCACCTGTAATTTTTTTTTCTCCGTCTATAAACCATCAAATTTAGGGGACAAAACAACTAGCTGTCTCAATTTTTTAGAGACCCGGTTTGAGAAAAAAGTTAGGTCCTCAGTAAAATTTTAATTAATAAAAATATGTATAAAACTATTATGAGACACACTATTTCAAACAAAAAATATTATGAGACACAGAATATATAATTATATTGTAATCTTCACTTTATGAAAAATCAAGTTGGTTGTCAAAAATAAAACAATTTATGTCTACTAACGTCAAAATCCTCATTTCGTCTGAAAATATTTGCAAAAAAAAAAAAAACTTCAATAAGCATATAAAGTCATATTAATAAAATAAAAGTAATGTTTTGGAATTGGATAAGAATGACTCATCTTAAAATATCGAAGAAATGATTATAAATAAACTATATTGACTTGTTTTAAAATTACCTTGATATTTTATGTAATGGCTTTTTGTGAATGAATAAACTTTACTACTTTGAAAATGAAAATAATATTTGATATATTTGATAGCAATTCCTAGCTATATCCGTCACTATTAGAGGTTGACTCTTCGTTCTTTATATATATATATATATCATCTCTATTAGAATAATTTAATTAAATTTAGCTTCTAGTTAATTAGAAACTTCCAAAGTTTAAAATTCGATCACAGTATAAAAACAAAAAAATTACCAACACTAGAAATTAAAACTTGTGTTTCGCGGAAAAACATATTATTAAAAATTGGGAAAAACCCGTTAAATACCCCAACTTAGCAAATTTTACCCAAAAATACACGGTTTATTTCATTTTTTTTTTGTTTTCGTACATTGTAAAACCCCTAAACTTTCAAAAATTGAAAATTCACTTAACGGACGTTACTTCCGTTTTGACGGAGTTAACTTTTTCGTTGATTAAAGTCAACATNAAAATTCACTTAACGGACGTTACTTCCGTTTTGACGGAGTTAACTTTTTCGTTGATTAAAGTCAACATTTTCTGAAAAGACAAAAAACCCTTTATTAACAAATAGGAAAAAACCCGTAAAATACCTA
>OVAW01001130.1:0-10471 GCA_900406365.1 Heliophila coronopifolia | reverse complement strand
AAGCCCGTGAAGCAAGGGCTTTAGGCATCAGGCTCTATTTTGTTTATTTTAATATTTTTCTTTTATCATCTTTTTTCTTTTTATTAATAATATGAAATCAATAATAAATAATTAAGAAATATACCCTACGGGCCGGGCTTTTACGAATCCATATCAATTTCTTTGTTTTGTTTTTCTTTTTTTTCTTTAATGTTTTCTCTTTAAGTATCTTTCTTCTTTCTTGTTTATTTATTTTTTTCTAATCATTTTCTCCTTTATTGCTTGTTTTTTTTTTAAGTTCTTAGATATGTTTTAGGTAATAATGTTTGTATTCTAATTGCAGTATTTTTTTATATCATATATTATTTTAGTTTAATAAAAATGTATTAAAAGAAAATAGTAATTCACGAATAATTTTTTTTCCGCTTTAGGCATCGTTTGACTTTGGGCCGACCCTGCTTTTAATAAAAAATATAAAAAACATAACATACCCATTCCATTTTAAAATGTTATTATATTATAAAGATACACTAAATATTAGCTATTAATATTTTAAAGATTTGTATCTCTTTTATTTATAAACTCATTTTACTATGAAAAAAATATATGGATCATAAATCTTATTATTATCTGAGTCAATAATATATCCATCGATCAATGCCTTATATAAAGGAGATTTTGTATGATTAAGTTAATTTTTTTCTAAGTTACAGGATTTCTTTTAATACTGATATGATTATTTATATGTATTTTGACTGATATTCTTTCCACAAATGTTCACTTATTAATATAAAAGAAATAAAAAATATTAGATTTTTTTTGTCAAAAAAATATTAGATTATAAAGCAACATTTCGAATGGATAAATTAAAATATATGCGCCTCTCGTAATACCATGTTGGTAATCTGTACGAAGATATTATTTTTATAGTGTATATACTTAATTTAAATAATGGCACTAATAAAAAAAATCAAACAAATTTGGTAGTTCTAAATATGGCATAAATGTTTTCTTCAATTTTTAACATTCTAGTTAATAAACTTAACCAAGAAGGAATTTTTCTTTTAAATAAAATAAAATAAATAATATTTCCAGTCAAATAAAACAGATCTTGCCATGTATACAAAATAATATTTTTATTATATGATATCTCGCCCTGTGCGCGGGATTAATCTTTATAATAAAAAATTGTATTAAGTTTTTTTGTTAATTTGTTTATTGCACACACAATAATATTATTTTTAATATAGTTAATATTCATTTTTGTTTTGAATCCCTGTTTTTGCATAATTACGCGTTATATATAGAATTTTAAATATTTTAATTTTAGTAAAAAATAGTACATGACAATAATTATCTTTTTTTAATGATATTTAATATCAGAAATTCATTATCATGTATCCTCTTATTATAACATCATCAATTAGTATTAATTTTAAAAAATATTAAAAAAAAACAATTACATTTTGGATGATTTTATTTTAATCAAATAGAGATTGATGATAATAACAATATTATTACTAAAAGATACAATTATATTAAGAAATATTAATAAAATACATTTGTTTGTACTTGAAATAATTTGAAAAAAATATACTTACATGTCTATTAAAAAATAAATAAATAATTCCATTAAAGCATAGTAGAAAACTTAATTAATCTATTTAAAATTCTTGCAATTATTTTAATAAGAATTATTGCAAGAAGAAATCATTGTTAACGAATTTTCACATAGACGAATTATTACCATTCCTGAGCGATTGAAGTTGATCGTACTTTCTTGGATTAACGAATTATTTCCCCCCGAACTATACTCCGTAAAAGCGTATACCCCAAACTTTCAACCTCTTTGTATATCCCCTAAACTACTAAATTCACTGTGAATCCCCCTAAACTATCATTTTGCTATTAATTCCACATTAAAACTGCAAACATTTTTTTAAAAAGAATTTCAGCTTTTTAAAACGCTATCCAATAACCCAATCTGACCCAAATTTATACCCGACTATAACTCTAAAAAATGAAAAAAACTGACTTTAACTCTCAAATAAAACACAAATTCGATTTTGCATTAGATTTTTAAAAAGGGCTCGATTTGGTGGTTGTGGGAAGAGAGAATCTCGAGGTTTTGTGTTCGAATCGACATACAATAGAGCGAAAATGGAGTAAATGTTCTTCCCCTTTAAATTGTTGTCTTTAAATTGGTTTAGGGATTCGAAAATTGGGCTCGAATCGAAAATTAGGCTCGATTCCATGATTCTAGAAGAGAAATTCAGAGATGGAAGAAGAAACACAGTAGCAAATAGTTAACATTGTTCATTGTTGGGTTTGAATCTTATGTACTTATGTTATCAATTTGAAATACGGAAGGTCGAAGGTCTAACATAACTATCGTAATCAAGCTCTCTTGCTTGCCTGCTTTGCTTTTGGTTTAATTCAAGTTTTACCACAGTTGTGTTTTTTTTTTTTAATTTCTATAATTTTTAAAACTCAATTGTAGATATTTATAGTTTTTTTGTTAAATAAATTTGGCAGTACAACAAAAAATCGATTGTCATAAAAAAAAGAATTTAATTGTCATATACTCTCGAAAGATCACATACATTGATCCAAAGATCACCTACAGTGATCTAAAAATGCATAATTGTATTTGTGATCAAAATTAATTGTCATAAAAAAAAAAGATCACATACAGTGATCCAAAAATGTAAAAAAAAAACTAACGACAACAAACATAATAGAAAGTGTTTTAGGTTGATTGGGAAGGTTGTGTGAGTGCGATAATATCTTCACTTGCAGACGTTCCAAGCTGTACACGAAGATCTTGCTTCCTCGCCGTACATCCCCTTTTGTTATGCTCTGGTTCATGACAATAAGAGCAATGCATAACACAACTCTCCTTTCCATTATCTCATCTTCATCAAATCTGTCCATTATCTCATCTTCATCAAGATCATCGGCTTCAACCACCTCTTTCTGTCTCACCTCATTGTCAACCTCTTGGATTTCATCTTCATTGTCATCACTTTCTTCACTTTCATCGCTTTCATCACTTGCATTATAATCAACATCATCATATCACTTTCATTAGCCCACATATTGTAATCATCCAATATTGTATTCCTCTCATCACTGTTGAAAAACATCAAATTAGAGTTGCTCCAAACAATATCAAACAAAAACAAAGTTATCATCATTGTCGATATATATTTACCATAAATAATCAAATTAATTACAATTAAATTATTCACAAAACACAAAACGTAAACCCCAAACTGTTCAAATCTGGAAAAAAAAATTTCAGCTTCTTCTCCTCTATCGATCTCTTACTTCTTTGTTAGAGACAAAAAATAAATAAAATACAATCCCTAATTTCTCACTTTTATACCCAAATTTCCCCAAAAGTTGAATCCTTTATACCCAAATTTGGAATCGTTAAAAAAAAAGAGAGTTAAAGACAACAAGATGAAAGAAAGGATACACTTACCTTGTTATCGATTTCATCTCTAGATGTCTCTCTTCCAAGCCACAAAATCTCCCGTATCTCCAAAATCGATCTTCTCCTAAATCCTCAACTCCAGACGTTTTTTTTTAAGTTTAAAGTTAGATTTCTGGGGGTTTAGGTTACATTTTTTTTTTTAATTTTAAAAAGTTAGGGTCGGGCATAAACATGGGTCAGGTCGGGTTATTGGATAGCGTTTTAAACGCCGAAATTCTTTAAAAAAAATGTTTGCATTTTTAATGTGGAATTAATACTATATTGAAAGTTTAGGGGGATTCACAATGAATTTAATAGTTTAGGGGGATTCACAAAGAGGTTGAAAGTTTGGGGGATACGCTTTTACGGAGTATAGTTCGGGGGGAAATAATTTGTTAACCCTACTTTCTTTTCTTCTTCATGAACTTCAGTCACATCTATTACTTCTCTTTGTCTTTCTGTTTCCTTCTCTTCTTTTTTATTTCTCTTTTCTAATACGAGAAAAAGTCCACAACAATTATCTTAGATACATAAAACAAATAACTTTTATGACATTGAGAATCAATATATTTTTTCATCACACTTGCGCTTATTAACATGTCATTTACAGTCATTATGTCAATTACCATCCCTCTTTTATTTTTTATTTGATGTTTTTAGAATTTTTTGTTTTGTTTTTGTTTTTGTTTTTATGTATAAGATGTTCAGGAATTTTATGCACAATTTACTTTATATTTTCAATTATACATTTACAAGATTAAATGATATGTTTAATAAAACATTTAATAGTTTAGAATAATAAAAGTTAAATTTGTAATTTTAATTTTTTTTCGCATATTTGAAAACTCTAAAAAATCATATATTAAAAAAATAGAGTTTTTGATAGTTAACGCAGAGTGGAAGATCAAAAGAATTTCATTAGTTGTTGATTTAATTGCTTTAAATTGATAAAAATCTTCTTAAATTAAATTATTTGAATTTGAAATGGAATTAACGTAAAGCTCTTTTTTTCCATTAGCTCAAGTGGCTAATTTATGAATACTTAGTTTCTCTTCAACTAGAAACACTCAGGTTCGAACCACTTGATCACGGTGTAAAAACAACAGAGGTGACAATTATTTGTGCCACTTGATCTTCCATTAACGTAAAACTCTTTAACTCTTACATTTTTGAAGTGGAATTGACGTTAAGCTCTAAATAAATTTTCCTTCTTGATCATGTCTTTGCTTTTAATCCCTATGCAAAAGCGAGCTTAAAACTATTAAACTTAGGGAAGTTAAAAATATTTACTTGCTATGCATAACCAATTTTTTAATTTCTGGAATTAACTTTTAAATAACTTTCTTTTAATTGTTTCTTATTAAATTAAAAATAACTTTTTATAATGTACAAATTAAAATATTTGTTTCTCAAATAATATTGATGTAAAAATAATTCAATGCAAAAAAATTACTTTTATATTTTAAATTTTGAATTTTGTGGGAAACCAAAGAAAAAATATTTATATATTCTAGGTTTATATATACAATGTTTATATTTTTGAAAAAAGAAAAATATTTTTATTATTACAAGATTTGTTTTCTTTTCGCACTACAAGAATTTATTTAATCGTGTGATTCCTTTTTTTTTTTAATTTTAATAGTTTTATAACGTAACTTGTTATTAAAATAGATTATTTTTTCATAAAGCATGGAGAATACATATTATTCGTTTTCATTGTAATATATTGATTTGTTGCAAATTGCATGAATTATTTAATTCCTTCGGGAAAATCATATGTCAATAGTTTCTTATCTCCACTTTGATAAGATTTATTCACTATGCTACACTCAACTTTTGAAATTTTATACTATAAAAAATTGTTAATATTATCAAAAGCCTCAAGTCAAAATTTTATGGGCTTTAGCTTTGGACCAAACGGTCCAAACCCGACTGTTGTTGTCAATATTTGCATTATTTAATATTTCTAACATTTTGGAGAGAATTATAGTCAAACTTTTCTGACAGTGGGCCAATGGCACTTGTGCTAATAGATTTTAACAAATCTTGTTTTTTTTTTGTATTATTAATGTTTTTTTTTTTTCTAACGCAGTTCTTAAAATTGATTGATATAATATATCCATGGAGAAAAGAAGATAAATATAAAGACAAAAACCGCAAAGTCAAGTTGGTGATGAGATTAGTAGAGCTTTATGAGCCTTATGTACACTTCAAGGGCATGTACGTTTTAAATAAACTTTTTACTTTTTACTTTTTTTGTTAGAAATTTAGAAATTTTATATTTATATTTAAATAAGCAACTTTTTTCTCAGATTTGATGATCGAAATACTGAGAGCTTATGTACCAATCAGAAGGAAAATGAGACCAAGAAATCAGAAGAATATAAGTTTGATTTTGACCCAAAAATAATTAATTGGGAAGATTTTCTAATTAACTAAGTCCCCAAATATGGCCATCTTATACATTATTAATTATTTTGTAATACTAAAACAAAATCTTTAGTCTAAACTAAATATGGAGTTATCTTGGGCTAGTGGTGAAGTTCTTAGGCGTCAGAGTTGGAATCTCATTAAGGAAGAGAATTCCAAAGATTTTCTGACAAAATCATGTATGATTTTCGGTATAGAACTCTGTTTACTATAAGAAATGAAATTAGTTTAACTACTTAGTAATAAATAATCCATGAAAATTTGGGGCCTATACCAAAGAAAAAACATGTAATAAACAAAATCGGTCATTTTTATTCTGGAGATTAAAAATAAAATTTTAGGTGCTAACAAAATAGTCTAACAATTAATACAAAAATTTTGGAGTCAAAACTTCCATCTTGTTTTTTTTTCAAAACCTGCCTAATAATGAAACTATACAAGTCTATGTCTACAGAAGATTCGAAAATTTACATTACACGGTCAAACAAGTTTGGTACCAAAGTTATATGCAATATAGTGAGTTTTGAAATTTAGAAAACTTGATTTTGTAAAGATAAGATCTTTGAAGAAGTATGTCATTTTCAATGTCTTATAGAGACAAAATAAAAGTCTTTTAAAAAGAATTTAGGTCGACAAAAGCAATAACGTGTCATTTAGTTATTAGATTATCATAACTGTTGGAAAATACAAGTTGGCAAGACATCTACTTCATAATCTTTTTTTTTATGTGTAGAATATTTTATTTTAGTATAAAGATAAATTAACATATATAAAAAAAATTCTTTTCAAATTTTTCTATAATTGTTCGATTAAATTGTTAAACATAAAAAAATTTAAAAATTTAAACGAATAAACCTGCCCTGATGTTTCAAAGTCTAAGGATTTAATGTTTTTTTTTATGTGTTAATATTCATATTGCAACTGATTTATATGTTTAATTGTAATTAAACGACATGCACCTAATATCTACATTTTGGAGATACAGTAGTCAACCAAACAAACAAACATTTAAGATGAAAACGTTAAAATCAAATATTTTAAATTTTGTATTCATTCACCTCATAATATTAATCTAACTACGATTAGAATTTAAAAAAAAATATTGATTAAATCATCGGCTAATAAGTCAAACGGATCGGCTCATGCATACTTGATTTCGTAAGAGAGAACAATCATATATATATATATATATATTTCTATGTACATTTAAAAGTAAAAATATTATGAATTGGTGGAGTAATAATAGATTTTTGGATGTTGTGAATATTTTGTAGACATGCAAAGATTTGGTTGGTGGCCAAACAATGCATAGGATTCTAATTTTTTGGAATTATACAATGATAAAATTCAGCAATGCATTTTGTATCGTAGGTGAACTATAACAAATTATCAAAAAGAACATTTATTATATAATACTATTTTAATTAAAAAAATGTATTTAATATCAAATAACTGTAAATTATTTTTGTCTACAGCTTAACTGATTAATTAATTCTTAATTAATCTCTCTTCAACTGGAGAGATTAGGGTTCGAACCTCGGGTCACGGTGTAAAAGTACAGAAATTGCCACCATTAGGCTACTTGTTTTCCATATATATTTTTGGATTCTTGTATTTGTTCACAATACATATTGATTATTTCCCCCATATTGTTGACCCATAATATTTAATATTTGTAGATCACCAACAATCATTAATATCTAGTATTTTTTAGATTTACCTACATTCAATATAAAAATCTAATTGAAATTCTTTAATAAATTTTATTAAACGGTGAAAACAAAAACAACAAATACATACACAAAATGTTAACTCTTTTTAGTCTATTTTCCATTATATTTGTGACTTCGAGTAATAATATTCTATGGCATAATTAAAAGATATATTGTTTAGGTTAATTTATCTTTGTAAGTGACCAATGCCGAAATCAAAAGATAATTTTATCCGGGACACAAAAATATTTTTTACTCAAAATTACGTTTACTAAATCTTTTAGGTCGATGTCTTTCAGTCTAGTGGCACTCTAACCAACATAAAGAGTTCGAGTCTCCGTCTGGACAATTATATATCTTTTTAATGATATTTAGACTAATTAATAGACCCGACAGTTGTGTGGCCTACAATTAAAAAAAATATGTAACAAAAATAAAAAAATAAGAAAAAGAAAGAGATTTATATTAAACAAAAAAATATAAATTTAAGACAATGTGGGGGCATTCAACACAAATTTACATGGGATTATGAGAAAATTTTTAATACATAAGTTCTAAATATTACATTGTTACTAAAAATATAAATATTCCATAGGATTAAATTTAAAGTATTAATTAAAATCTGATGTAAGAAATAAATTTTATTTATTACGTAGATCCGAAACTAAAAGATTTTATTCCAAAAACTTTACAATATGTTTTTATTCTTTTTTGGGAATTTTTTTTTTATAAATTTGCAATCGATTCTAAGTAATATTTTTAAATTTGCCGTAAAAAATTAATACGGACAAAAAAAATCGGTTAAGTAGCAGTTTTAAATATATTCTATGAAATGTTTTAGTAAGACTTTTGAAGAACCACCCCACCGGTAACCTAGAGAGAATAAGCTTTCAATGTTATATCCTATGCGAAAGAACATTGTGCACAAGTATCTAGTGATTAGATGGTGCACATATCCACCCAAATTATTTTTAGGCTTAAATTTAATAATATTATTTTTTAATGAAATTGTTTATATGTGTCTCATACTCCATTGATAAATATTTATACATTTTATTGCGCCCATACAAAAAAGAAACATTATTGACTCATAATTTTGTAAATTTTTTTCTTACATTTTTTTGGTTCTTGTAATGTTCACATTACTATTGATTATGCCTCATATTGTTGACCCATTTTAATATTTTGTAAAACTACCTACATTCAATATAAAAATTAATTGAATTTATTATTTTAAATTATAATAAAAAAGAAAAAAATAGATTATTTATTCTTTCATTGTGTGGGAATATTACAAAAAAATATTAAATTACAAAACACTGCTCTAGAAACATCAATTTAAAGAAACTGCAATATAAATCTTCAAAAAAAAATTTCAAACTTGGCAATGTGAATTTTAAACTGTTTTTCAACAAAAACTCAAACAAATATGATCATATTTTGTTAAATAGAAAAAAACAAAAACAAAACAACTATAATTTTATTTTAAGCTTATATTTTTGAAAACTTAGTACAGGATTTTATATTGTTATTTAAGAAAAAAAATTAGTTGAATATTTATTTTGCTGTTTTTATATCGAGATTTATCTTGCATTTTTATAGATGTCTCATTTAAAACACAAAAATAGGGTTTTTTTTTGTTAACTTAAACATAAAAATAGTTTATGATTAATGAAAATAGTTTATAATAAATAGAAATTCAAGATCTTTGATCCTTAATCTCTTTAGGCTTCAAAGTATCATTTGATAATGCTTATTCAATTGGTCTCCTAAAAGCCTCTAGAGCACAATCTATTTGGTAGAAATTCAATACACTATTACACAAGTTGTTGGCATGTCTATGTTAGAAAGATTTTGTAGCAAAACATATAGATTGTGTTCTTTTAATCAAGTTGCCCGAAATTTTCATGAGCTTTTTGCTTCTTACAACATATGAGACATGTAAAAAAAAATTTAGTTGTCATGGTTGACCTACAAAGGGCCGATCTTAACTATATGTCCGGTGAAGCATGTGTTTTGATCCCAATATATATAAGATGTCAATAAATGCATTGAACAAATAACAAATTGAAAATAAGTCCTCTTTCAACATTTTAGCTAAATTAGTCAAACTATATATCATGGTAAATTTTTGTTTCGCCATAAGGTTAAAGAATATTGGACAAAATTTGGTTTTTCTTATTTCTACCTATTAACTATTTTTAGTATAATTTACACTATTGGAGGGTATTATCGACTTTCATACAAGATCAAACAACTACTATAAATACTCTTTAATAGATCAACTACAAGATCAACTACTACTACTACTACAAAAAAAAATATTCGTCTTTTTTTCTTATCCAGAAAAATGGAATTAAATTGTGTTCAATTTCTTAAAAACAAGACGATTCTTGTCACCGGCGCTACCGGTTTCCTTGCTAAAGGTTGGTTCTTTAATTTTTTATGTGATTTTTTTATTCGAAATTAATTTAGGATTTGTTACACTTACTAATGACTTTTTCTTACACTTTTGAGAAATGATTTTACAATAAGATATGGTGCATATTTTCCGTCAAAACATCGATTTATTTTAATGTGTTTTTCTATTTTTCTTTTGAGAACAAAATTTCTTAAAAATATGTATAGTTAAATTTTTTCGCTAAATGAAGTATCTAACTATTAACACCTACTCAGCTATAATTGATTTCTTCATATTTATTAGTTTTTGTGGAGAAAATTCTGAGAGTACAACCAAATGTGAAGAAGTTGTACCTTTTGGTGAGAGCATCCGACAACGAAGCTGCCATGAAACGCTTACGCACTGAGGTTTATTTACTAACTAAACCTAATTCACTATATATATATATATATATATATATATATATATATA
>OVAW01001129.1:0-10474 GCA_900406365.1 Heliophila coronopifolia | reverse complement strand
ATGATTGATAAAGTGGAAAAATATGTATTTATGGAAAGCAGTTGAAATGTAAAAGTGGTAGCTAGGAGGTATGAGCAGTAGTTGGTAGATCTGTCAAAGCGGGTGAGCGAGTGCCCGCTCACCATTTTTTAAAAGCATGCGGGTGTGATGGTTGGATTGTAACTAGGCCAACTGAGTTTGCGGACTAAACTTTTGTGCTCATGAACACGCTCCACATATAAGCGATGACCGTGGATTTGTCCACGAGCTAGGTTAACCTTTTTTTTTGCCAAAACCGAACATTCTTAAAATAAGAATAAATCATTTCAAAATAAAAATAGGTATTTACTAAAATACATAGTTTTAAGCTAAATTATGTCTCATATACAAAAAGCATAAAAATAAACATAAACTTATTCGGTTTCTTCTTCATTCTTTTCTTCTTAAAATGAAAATTCTTCATCTGAAATACAATTTCAAAATCAATTATCCAACTACTATAACTATATATATAGTGACTAAACAAAATGAACAAGTCATACACTAACAAAAAAAAAAAACAATTCATACCAATTTTTTGAAAATCTCTTAACCAATTCCTTGCACAAATCAAAGCCTGGACATTTATAGGTAGAGTAGAGCTATTATACTTGTTAAGAACCCGACTACCTATACTAAATGGCGATTCAGTCGCTACAGTTGTGATAGGAATACTAAGAACATCACAAGCCATAGAAGATAACTCTTTAAAACGATTAGAATTGTCTTTCCAATAAGTCAAAACATTTAAACTCTTAAAAGCAACCATATCTAGAGATGGTTCATCCAAATATATTTCCAATTGTGATTTTGTGCTACTATTATTAGACTTCTCAGCAACAAACACATCAAAACTCTATATATGATAGATAGTTCATAGTTAGTGATATATATATATATATATAAATGTATATAAAAGTATAATTATGTTTAACTAAAAAAGGAAAACAAAACTTATATTGTATGTAGATGGAAAGTCTACTTGGAGATGTTGTGAACGGATCGAAGAGATGGTTTGTGGACCTTTATTATAACTGCTAAAAAGCTTATACATCGTCGCACGGATATGATCCAACTTAAGTTTACTAGTCGATGAATCTAAATTGTTGAAACAATATTCTAAGAAGGTAATTTTCAACCTTGGATCAAAAACAGCAGCAATTGCAAGAATATCACTATATTCTTTCCAGTATATATCAAACCTTAGTTTCATAATCTTGACCATGTTACAAATTTTCAAATCGTCAAAATCTATATGCGCCATCAACCAATTCTTTATCTTCCACACTTGCATAAAATACAAGTTTGCAGTGGGATAAGAAGATCGAGAAATCAAATTTTTCATTTCAACAAGTGGATTTAAAAATTCACATATCAATTCTCCTCTTCTCCACTCTAAAGGAGATATACAACTTGTATAACATGTTTCTACCTCTGCAAATTTGAGTAAGACCTCTTTGAATGTAATCGCTCTTGATAACATTAGATAAGTAGATTTCCAACATGTGGAAACATCTAAAATCAACCCTACTTTAACATCAATTCCAATTGTTTCCATGCAATTTTGAAACAGTAACTCTCTATATTCAAATGCCTTTACAAATTTAATACTGTCTCTTATTTTCTGTAAGACATCACCAATCACAGATAATCCATCATGCACAATCAAATTTAAAATGTGAGCAGAACATTTAACATGAAAAAATTCTTCATTACACATTAAATCTTTTTGCAAATGATTCTTTAAAATGTCTTGCATGTTATCATTAGACAAAGCGTTGTCTACGGTAAGAGAAAATATTTTCTTTTCTAATCCCCAATCATTTAGCAACTCAATTAGTTTCATAGCTGTGCAAATACCATTGTGAGGAGGCGGAAATGCACAAAATGACAATATCTTAGTTTTTAAGTTCCATTCATCATCAATGTAATTGACTGCCAAGCAAATATAATCTTCACTGGTGTTAGCCCGCCAAATATTAGTTATCAAACAAATCCTATTAGGTATTTCGGTTAATATTTTCTTGAGATGGTTTTTCTCTTTTTCATAAATTTTTAAAACATCTGTTATAGCTGTATTTCTACACCAAAATTGAATAGTAGGATTTGCAAAAGCAAAAGCCATCCTAATCATTTTATTTTCAACAAACGAATATGGTAGATCATGCTTAATTATAGCAATTGCTATCATCTCTCGAAAAATCTCCATATTTAGCTTTCCAAGTCTAGATTTTTTCGCACCATCAATTCTTAAATCCCAAGTATTATCGTCATATGCATGCATACACAATGACTGATGACGCAACAATCCTGACGTTCCACTCTTTTTCAAATTCAATATATATTGTTTTCCACAACGATTACATCTAATATCAATCATTCCATCTTTATTTTTCTCTCCAATCCTCTTAAAATTATTCCACACAGTCGAGCGCAAAGGTTTGGTATTACATTTCTTAATTGTATAATTAGCTGAAGGATTGTCACTAGACCCTTCGCATTTATTCATTTCATGAATGGGATCCATATAATCATTAAGAAAATTATCAATAAAATCTGAAACAATACAAAAAAGTATAAAGTATTTGAGATAATAGCATATATAGATAAGAATCTCCCAAAAAAAACAGAAACAAATCTCCTAAATTAATACTCTTAACTTTAATCGTATGAACCAAACAAAAATGAATAATACTGAAAAAATAAATGTGTTCTTGTCTTTTCAAGAATAATATTTGTATTAAGATATATAAAAAAACAGTCATTCACAATATTAAAACTACTGCACCCATTTCAATACAATATCTCAAATTAAAAATCATAAAAATGATATGAATCCCTTATATTAATAATATATATGAATCTTCTAAATTAATTGTTAACATATATATATATATATATATATGAATAATAATTAGTGGATTATTGATACACACAAAAAAAATATTTAGTGAATATTATGTAACGACTCATGACATATGCGAGATATCGCTGGTGAATTTAGTCGTTTGACTTTTATATGTAATCGATCAAGTTTTTTAAAGCTTAAGAGAAAATACCTCAAAAAAGAGATATGAATATTAGAAGTCACTTTCTGTGGGGTCTGGCCGGTGTTTCTACACCATCAGCTTTTAGAATTCCAACAATACAAAACCCTAATTTTTAATTGGAATGGAACGAATGGACGATTATAAAGGGGTTTCAAAGTAGTGGAGTCTTTTTGAGCATCCAATTGAAGCGGTCGAAAAGGCCCATAATTTAGAGGCCCTTAATTAGTATAATATGTTTAGATATAAAAATAAATTTGGATTAAAAAACTATAATGTAAATAGAAAAAACTATATCAACGCCCTAAAAAACTATATCAACTACAAAAAAAAGAATAGAAAGAAAGAAATTTAATAAGTAAATTAGGTTTATATTAACGATAATTTTAAAAAATTATATATTCTTGGTTGGTTTTAAATTTTGTAGTGGACGAGCGGGTGACTTGTTCATCGTGCTTCAAGTTGATCAGAAGCATGGAATTCGAAAGAAAGGTCCAATCTATACTCCAATGTCAGCATCAATTTAACAGATGCAATACTCGGGAGCAGTCACGAAGGTGTTTTAAACGTGTTTGTTTCTTTGATGTTACTTGATTGTGAGAGGTGAGAATCAATCCGCAGTTCCTCCTGAACATAATGATGCCAACAGAGCACCAATCCGCAATTGCTCCGGAAAAATAATTCAAATATATCAAAGAATTTGCAGTGTGATAAACAGAAAATAAAAATATCTGAAACTATTGCCGGACACTTGGTCTTTTAAGGCGTTCAACTGGTTCGGTTTAACAGGACCCACAATTTTTGACGGACCAAAAAAGAAGTTTTATGTTTATATTAAAATAAATAATCATTTCGATAATTTTCTTGCTATCTATATTTAAATTCTGTATTAATTAATTGTAATTTACTGTGATTTATAGTGAATACTTTTTATTTATTATTTATTATTACAGTAACAAATTTAAAAGAAATAAACTAAAAAAAAGTAAAGTAATTTTGAAAAATGTGATAAATTTGGAAAAGTAGATATTACTTCTTAAAAATTATTAAATTAGATAGAGTTGAAAAAATAGGAAACAAGAGAACCAAAATAAAATTGTAATTGAAAATAACCTTAATTAAAAGATTTAATAAATATTAGTTATTTCATACTATAAATGCAACAGAAAATATTAAAATTCGTGAAAACTCGTAGGTTTTCTTAAAAAAAAATTTTGAAAATTTTTAAAGAACAAAATTTATTCATTCATAAAAATCATTACATATAATCTTAAGTAATTTGCAAATTCGTCAATATAATTTATTTATAATATTTGGTAATTCATTTTTTGAGGAGTATTTCTAGTGATAAAAAAGTCATTTTATTCAATTCCAAAAAATTACTTTTATTTCGATGATATGATTTTATATGCTTATCGTAGTTGTTTTGTAAATTTTTTTTTTAAATGAAGATTTTAACGATTACAATATAATTATTTTATGTCTCTTAATATTATTTTTTGAGGGAAATAGTATGTTTCATAATAATTTTATACATATTTTTATTAATTAGAAAATATATAAAAGATCTTTTTCTCAACAAAATGTAAGATGGCTTGCATGTTGTCATGACAAGTGAAAGAATAGATGAAACGAACATGGTAAAAAGAAAGAAGAAATATTTAGATAATACGCTTTAAAAAAATAAAAGCTAAACCTGCTCACCAGTCACCACAAAGGGATTGCGAACATTAATAAAAATATCACGTTCAGCAAGAATTCTTTCAACAGCATTCTTTCTGTCATATCTGCTTTTTTCAGAACCTATGGACTGTATTAAATGAGTTTAGGGTTTGGTGGGTTTCAAGTTTCAACCGATATGTATTCAAAAACCAAATCGGTTTAAATCAATTTAACATTCTTTTAGTATTTGAGTTACCCTTTAAAAATCCATTTAAAAATGAATTTATGTCAAAATTAAACAGATATCCACGAAAACCATTTACCTTTTGTGCATTTTAGTTATTAGTATTTTTTTTTTCCAAAGTTTAGTTATTAATTGAAAATAACATTTTATATATAAAAAATTAAGAATTTGAAATTTAAATTTTGAAAGTTTTAAAATTTTAAAAATTTAAAACACACTTTTCGTTATGTTAATTAAATTTATTTTTTAGGCTACTAGTGTAAAATAATAATTTAATATCAAAATTAGAAATATAATGATTTTCCCGCCAAAATCGAAAAATAATATTTTTTCACCAAAACCGCAAAATAGTATTTTCCGCGAAAACCGCAGAATAATATTTTTCTTCCAAAACCGCGGAATAATATTTTTTTCCAAAACCGCAAAATAGTATTTTTTCGCCAAAACCGCGAAGTAATATTTTTCCGTCAAAAAAGCGTAATAATATTTGTCCGCCAACACCGCAAAATAATATTATAGAAATGGAAAAACACTATGGGGTAAGCGGGTGCCCGTCACGACTTTTTTAAAATAACAAATAACACGGGTGTGATGGGTGTTGTGTAGTTAGGCCAAACGGGGTATGTAGGCTAAGTTTTTTTGCGTTAATAACTGTGCGGATAAACGATGACCTCGTGCCTTCGAACTAGATCAGATTTTTTTTTCAAAATCTAACAATTTTTTAAAAAAATATTAAAAAATCATTCCAAAATACATAGTTTTAGGCTATATTATACATAAAGTCATCTAATTTTTTCTTCTTCAAATGAAAATTCATCATCTGAAATACAAGAAAACATTAGTGAAATTTCAATATCAATACCAAAATGAACAATTCATACGTTGACAAAAAAATAAAATAATAATACATACCAATTTTTTGAAAGTCACTTAGCCAACTCCTTACACAAATTGAAGCTTCAACATTTGTAGGTAAAATAGAGTTTCTATATTTGTTAAGCACCCGACTACCGATACTAAATGGTGATTCAGAAGCTACAGTTGTGATAGGAATACTAAGAACATCACAAGCCATATAAGACAACTCTTTAAAACGGTTAGAATTGTCTTTCCAAAAAGTCAAAACATTTAAACTCTTAAAATCAACCATATCTAAAGATGGTTCATCTAAATATATATCCAATTGTGATTTTATGCTACTACTATTAGACTTCTGAGCAACAAACGTATAAAATCCCTAATACATGATAGATGGTTCATAGTTAGTTAAATCAATATATATATATATATTATATTTAACAAAAAAAAAAACTTACGTTGTATCCAGATGGAATGTCTACTTCGACACGTTGTGAAATGATTGAAGAGGTGATCAATGGATCTCTATTATAACTATTGAAAAGCTTATACATCTTCGCACGAATATGATCCAATTTGAGTTTACTAGTCGATGAATCTAAAATGTTGAAACAATATTCTAAAAAAGTAAACTTCAATCTTGGATCAAAAACAGCTGCAATTGCAAAAATGTCACTATATTCTTCCCAATATTTATCAAACTTTAGTTTAATATTTTTGACCATTTTACAAATAGTCAAATCATCAAAATCTACATGCGCACTCAACCAACTCTCTATCTTCCACAATTGCGTAAAGTACAAATTTGCAGTGGGATAAGAAGATCCAGAGATCAAATTTGACATTTCAGCAAATGGTGTCAAAAATTCACATATTAGTTCTCCTCTTTTCCACTCTAAATCAGATAGACAACTTGTATAACTTTTTTCTACTTCTGCAAGATTGTGTAAGACTTCTTTAAATATTATCGCTCTTGATAACATTAGATAAGTCGAGTTCCAACTTGTAGAGACATCTAAAATCAACCCTACTTTAACATGAATCCCAATTGTTTCCACACAATTTTGAAACATCAGCTCTCTAGATTTAGATGCCTTCACAAATTTAGCAGTGTCCCTAATTTTCTGTAAAATATCTTCAATCATAGATAATCCATCTTGCACAATCAAATTAAAATTGTGAGCAGAACATCTAACATGGAAAAATTCTCCATTACACACCAAATTGTTTTGCAAATGTCTCTTTAAAATACCATACATGGTATCGTTTGAATAAGCATTGTCTATGGTAAGAGAAAACACTTTCTTCTCTAATCCCCAATCATTTAGCAACTCAATTAGTTTCATAGCTATACCAATACCATTATGAGGAGGAGGTAATGCACAAAATGACAATATCTTAGTTTTCAAGTTCCATTCATCATCAATGTAATGAGCTGTCAAACAAATATAACCTTCAATGGTGATAGCTGGCCAAATATCAGTTGTCAAACAAATCCTACTGGGTATTTCAGTCAATATTGTCTTAAGATGATTTTTCTCATTTTCATAAATCTCTAAAACATCGGCTACAACCTTATTTCTACACGAGAACTGAATATTATGATTAACATAAGCAAAAGCCATCCTAATCGTTTTATATTCAACAAATGAATATGGTAGATCATGCTTAATTATAGCAAGTGCTATCATCTCTTGAAAAATTGCCATATCTAGCTTTCTAGGTCTAAATGTTTTTGCACCATCAATTATCACATCCCCTACATCCCGATTGAAACACACTGATTGATGACGCAACAATGTTGAAGTTCCATTCTTACGCAAATTCATTATATATTGTTTCCCACAACGATTGCATCTAATATCATTCATTCCATCCTGTTTTTTCTCTCCAACCAACTTAAAATTATTCCAAACAGTCGAGTGAAAACGTTTTGTAGTATGTTTCTTCTTTGCACAATTAGCTAAAGGATCGCCAACAAACCATTCATCTTTATTCATTTCTTGAACGGAATCTATATATTCATTACTAAAATTATCCATAAAAACTGAAAAATACATAAAAAAAAGAAAAAAAAATTTTGAGATGATGTCATATACGAAACTCCCAAAAATGAATCTCCTAAATTAATACTCTTAATTTTAGTCATATGAACCGAATAAAAATGCATGTCATTGGGAAAAAAAAAAATATGTTCGTTCTTTTTTTTAGAATAATTTTTGTACTAAGATATATAAAAATAGTCATTTTCACAATGTTAACGTGATAAAAGACAACTAATGCACATCATCCCCCGACACATAGAGAACATTTCCACTGTCATTGTCCTCCACTGAGGAAATTTTCGGGGTTCGATCACCCCAGACTTTGTCACTTCTAGTGGACATAGTATTGACGGGTTTCAATATCCGCAACAAAGCTAGAGCCTGAGTCAAATTTCCAGTCTGATTCGACTACGAGTGCAATCATGCATCTTCGGACGAGACGCAAATTGATTTCTACGAGAACCTTCAAGTTTTTCGAAATTTAAAGTATTGCTTTATCCCTATCTTAGTTTTTCATGTTAGTGCTTGTATTAGTTAGATAGTTTGCCGTAGTCGTAAAGTCTTCGGAATCCTATCTATCTTTTGTATTAGGAATCTTTGAATAATGAAAATAAAAACTTTGACAAAAAAAAATAGTTAATATGTTGTTGCGACTCGTGACTCATGAGAAATACTGGTGAATTTAGTCGTTATACTTTTATATGTAATTGATCAAGTTTTTTAAATATGAAGTGTAACAGAAAATACCGAAAAAGATAGCTGAAGATTAGAAGTCGCTTTCCTTGGGTCTCGCTGGTGGTTCTACAACATCAATTTTTAGAATTCTCGCAATGATACAAAACCCTAACTTTTACTTGGAATGGAACGACGGACGATTAGAGCCTACACCTATTTAGAAATATTTTTTTCCTTTGAAAGTTTTATATATTTCTTTGTATAAATTTTTTTTTCTTCTAATGCCCATCAATAAATTATTTCTGGATTTGTCACTTGGATGGAGCTCATGGGCTTGGTATGAAGAAGGTTTGGGCTGTTTTATAATTGGAGCGGGTAAATAAGCTTGGCTCATCTAGCTCCGATTTCAAGTTATGTCCAAGAAATTTTAAAATCTAAAACCCTAAAATAATCTTTGAATTTCAATGCATTTCTATGTTGTTTAAAAATTGTTTAGGCTAGATTCGAGTAGTCCTTAAGCTCTATAGTACTCGACTGTTTCTTAACTCGTGTTTACTATTTGGTTCTTCTCACATTTTAGTTAGACTGATGATGTTGAGAAACTGTCGGGGCATTGGGATAAAAATCCAAAAATTAAGTTCATCTTTTCAGCAAATGGTTTCAAAACTTCACATATCAATTATCTTCTTCACCATTCTATATTTCATGGCTTTTATATTTCTATTTTTTTATTGTTTGTTATAAGATAAGTTTTGAGAGACAAAAAACCAAAATACAAGAGTTTGTCTCTTTATCTTTTAATGAGACAAAAGAAGAGTAATAATACAAATCCATTGACCAAATCGAAAATGGATTTGGATTTACGTATGAGCTAGTCCATCAACCAAATCATTCAAATCTATTAACCAAGACAAAGGGAGATGAAGATTAAGAACTTACCCACACTAGTCACTGACTCACGGAAGAGAAGTTAATAATCAGGGGAAGAAAGACGAAACCTTTAGCTTTTTAGGTAAGTGGTAAAACAAAACGACTTTATTGACTTAGTTTTTATCCTAATTTTTTACTAAGCGGGCTAGTTGTGTTTTGTTTGGTTAAAAATAAATAGTAAAAAAAAAATATCTAAAATATAATATAATTTAATATAAATAAATAATTATAGTTTTTTAGTTATGGACCTCTTGAAATTATGGATCATGTTCGACGCACTTGTTAAACGTCTTAAAAGATATAAAAACATAAGAAATATATTGATGAAAATTGTGGCCTAATTTCACAAAATGACAAACAAATATAGCTTAAATTTTTTTAATTGTGG
This sequence comes from Heliophila coronopifolia, assembly GCA_900406365.1. Classification (NCBI taxonomy): domain Eukaryota; kingdom Viridiplantae; phylum Streptophyta; class Magnoliopsida; order Brassicales; family Brassicaceae; genus Heliophila; species Heliophila coronopifolia. Next base: position 607 of record OVAW01001129.1, on the reverse strand, counting down.
TCTAAATTTTTTTTAAAAAAAATTAGAAGCCTAAAGCGGTTGCCTCTTTTTCTAATACATAGGCACAACTCTGCTATCACAGATTTTTCAATTTGAAACCACTTTTACTACAAATTTACAAGAATGCCACGTTATATACTGTGTAATTACAAACTTTTTAAAGGGGTAATAAAGTACATGCAAACATAAAAAGATTTATGCCAAAATAAAAAAGATCTTCATAGTGATAGAAGAAGAAGAGTGAAGCTCCTCCTTGCTCAACAACAATGGCGACAATGGCAGCGTTTGGATTGTTGAAAATTCCCTCGTCTTCTACTTCTTCCAATTCTTCGAATGTCACTCGTAAAGCTTCTCTTATGAGGTTTCCGCGCAGGAGATTACCTCCTATTGCCGTCGTAAAAGTGTTAGTTCAAGTAAGAGAACGCCGTTGGTTTTGTCTCCTAAGGCGGTTTCAAATTCGCAGAACTCACAAACATGCCTTGATCATGACGCTTGCGAAGTAAGTGCTTTTTCTTACTTTAGGTTTTGAAATTAAAGATCCGAATTTTAGGGATTTGAGGTTCGAGTTGTAGGGGCTCCAATACTCTCAAAATTAAAGACTTAATAT
>OVAW01001128.1:0-10486 GCA_900406365.1 Heliophila coronopifolia | reverse complement strand
TTGTTTTTCCTAAATCAATAAATTGTATTTATATTTTCTAGCTTTCTTAATTCTTTTATATTAGTTCATTTACTTATTTTCTTATGAGTATCTATGACTAGAACACCATTGCTCGTGGAATAAAAATTGAAATAACTATGATTTTATTTTCACACCTACAAAAAAAAAAAAAAAGATATATGTCTATCGGTTTAATTTGAAAATATGGTTTATGATATCAATTAACATTCATTACACAGTTTTGAAAAGGCCTTAGAAATCCTTCAACAAGAACTGTTCTTCAATTCCTCTCTCCATGACCGCTCTCTACTCCAGACACAATAATCAAAATCTTCTATCACCTTTCAGTTATTTCTATCCTTAAAAGATAAGTCTAATAATGTTTTCAAGACTACTTAAAAGCAACAAGCAATACCTGGATCAATTCAGTGATCATTCCAGGTCCTTCCTCAAATCTTTTCTCCTTCCATTCAATCTCTTCTGGTTTGGTATCAGCTAGTGCTTCTAATGAACTAATGGGTACTTTGATTGTTCCTACGTGCTGCAAAATCCTTAGACTACCTGACTCCATAGAGTTTTTTGGGATGTTAAAATATATACAATATCTCTGTTCAACAATCAAGCAACTGATATATGGGAAGATTTACTTGTAATGAAGGCTTCTTCCCAAAGCTCACGCTCAGACCATGAAGGTGCTCTTTCCCGGTATGGAATTCCTTTGCTTAAGCACACTCTAACAATAAAAAGTAAGCATCTTGTTGATCAAGCCATACACAGTTTTACTATAATCCACATTTGAAATGGTTTAAGGAAACCGATTGCCGAAGAGTGGATAGGCTCATGTGCCTTATATAGAATTGTTTCATGGTTTTGATGTGGGATATTAGCAGTCGTGTATCATTTTTTAAAAAGTTTCTTACTCGATGACAAGCTCTCTTATCACTCCTGGAAGCACACCATCGGTTATAGGTGCGGTCTGCACCTCAAAGTCGCTCAAACTCTTGCTGTTGAGAATGTCAGATGACTTCTTCTGAAAATGAGATCCAAAGGGAAACCACATAATAAGAATATCAAACTTCTAAGAGACAACAGAAGGACATTAAATGTTGATATTTATTTGAATTAAGGCAATGTACATCATAATCACATAAAAAAATCAAAGTTTTGTTAGTACCCTTCGGCAAACTACAAAAAAGTTTGTGATGCAACCTTCAAGGAAATGATCACCATCGTTTGACAAAAGAAGTTCAGTGGTCGAAGGAGGTCTAAACTTCTCCAATGGCTTCCTCAGCCTGTCTCAATCACAAATCATACCGAAAATCCGCAAGTTAATGCACTGAATTTGAGCTATCAAAATTCTCAAGAACCACTTGACTGAGCCTAATATACCTTACCCAGTCTGAGTATTTAGCAGCAGCAACATCTCGTCCACGACCAACCAAAGCCAAACTCGCAGCATTTTCTCGAACACCTAACGGAAAAGGCGAATATCCACCTATATGCAACCAGACATCTAGAAAATCCAGAACTTTCCTCTCCTGATCACTACAATCATTATCTAATCTATTCAACTTCTCCATATTACCAGTAACAAGAACAGTTACCGCTAATTCTTCTCCATGATTTCTCTCAATTTCACTCACTGCAACAGACTTCAGAGCCATGTTCATAGAACCATTGACTAGATCGTAAATACTCGAGTTAGAAACTGATTGATTCATCCACAACCGAGATGATGATCCGGAACTGAACAAGAGCTCGGGATTTGAATTCAAAAGGATAAGAATCGAGCTAGAAAGTNATTCATATGTCTTTCCCAGAACAAAAAGCTTGTAGCAGAGTTTATTGTTCTTGTCGTTGTATAAGCACCTGTAAGATTCTCAAAACATTATTTATCAAAAGTTTCAAACTTTTGCAGTCTTTGCCTTTCCCAAGTTCATTAGATGCTTACCCGTGAGAGATTGAAGGAAGGTGGTGACGGAAGGAGCTTCCAAAATGACGCCGTTGTGGTAGAGAAATCTGCAATTCGACATTTTTTATTTTCTTCTCTTGTTCTGTAGATAATTGAATTGAAAAGATTTTCTAAGGAAAAAGGCCAAAGCTTTAAACGACGTCGTGAGGGTTTATAGTGGGTTTTGGGTACAAAATAGAGTGTTAATCCCAAAGACCCTCCTCCGGGTTTAAAAAAGTAAAACGAGAGAGACTTCACAAAAATATGATTTTTTTTTTTTTTTAAACTTAGAAATTAAGAAAATGACTAAAACACTCCCAAGTCCTAAGGTAAATTCTAAAAATCTCTTCCTCTCTTCCTTCTCTATTTCTCTTTTCCTAAAACCTCTTTAACATCTTCACTTTCACTTCAATTCTTTACTTTCATTTCAATTTTTCTCATTGAAGGTTTTAGAATTTAGGGTTTAAAGTTTATGCTCGAAATTGGATTAAAATCGGGTCGAAATCGGATTGAAACCGAGGGTGAACTGGTTTTTTTTAAAGGGTATTTTGGTTAGAAAGATATTTTTAGAGGGGGTTGTAAAATAATGAGGGTGAACTTGTTAAACAAGTTTTAGTAAAGGGTGTTTCACCGTACAAAATAGGCCTTTTTATATTTTTGACCTCCGGAATTAGGTTTTCTTCTGCTTCGCCGATCAGCTTCTCCGCTGAAGATTAACTCAAAAATGATGTCTTTAATGGCTTTCAGAAAGTCTCCTGCACAGCTTTTTCTTCGTTGTTTGATAAACAATAAACCCTTCTGTTCACAGTCTCGATTTCCCAAAGAATCTGAGAATCCAAGTAAAGAGCAGAAACTAGTTTACGGATCCGAAGTGGATACTTTTACTGCCAAGCCTGAACAAAAAGACGATCAGCTTGTAATAGACGCTCTTCTTAATCTCAGGAACAACCCAGAAGCTGCTCTTCGGTTCTACAACTGGGCTAGGCCATGGCGTGGGAGCTTTGACGATGATGAAGCCTTCTGGGTACTCATTCATATTCTGGCTGGTTCTCCTGAGACATACGGCCGCGCTAGCGATTTGCTCATACGCTACGTTTCTTCGAGCAATCCAATGCCAAGCGTACCGGTCAGTAATTTGGTGGAATCGGCAAAATCATTTGGATTTGAAGTAAATTCACGAGCTTTAAGTTACTTATTGAATGCTTATTCTAGAGATAAACAAACTGATTATGCGGTGGATTGCGTCAATCTAATGATAGAACTAAGTGTGATTCCATTTGTCCCATATGTGAATAGCACCTTGAATGCTTTAATTAGAAGGAATTCGATTAATGAAGCTAAGGAACTTTATAGTAAGATCGTTGCCATTGGTGTTACTGGTGATAATGTCACAACACAGTTGTTAATGCGAGCTAGTTTGAGAGAAGATAAGCCTGAAGAAGCTTTGGGAGTTTTTAGTGAAGCTATCAACAGAGGAGCAGTACCGGATAGTTTACTTTACAGTCTTGCTGTTCAGGCTTGCTGCAAGACGCTTAATTTGGTTATGGCTTTTAGTTTGTTAAGAGAGATGAAGGAGAAAAAGGTGTGTGTTCCGTCGCAGGAGACTTACACTTCTGTAATAGTGGCTTTGGTGAAGCAAGATAAGATAGAGGAGGCAATTAGATTGAAGGATGAGATGGTGAGTGATGGGATACCGATGAATGTAATTGTTGCAACGAGTTTGATCACGGGACATTGCAAGAACTATGACTTGGATAGTGCTTTGGATTTGTTTCATAAGATGGAAAAGGAAGGTCCGTCTCCTAACCATGTTACGTTTTCGGTTCTGATAGAGCAGTTTAGTAAGAACGGGAATGTGGAAAGGGCACTTGAGTTTTACAAGGAAATGGTACGTTTAGGTATTACTCCTTCGGTCTTTCATGTCCACTCGATAATCCAAGGGGGTTTAAAAGGTCGGAAACCGGAAGACTCGATGAAATTCTTTGACGAGGCTTTTGAAACTGGTCTGGCAAATGTTTTCATATGTAACAGTATCTTATCCTGGTTATGCAAGCAAGGTAAGATAGATGAAGCCACCAAGTTATTGAAGAAGATGGAAAGTAATGGTCTTACGCCTAATGTAGTTTCTTACAATAACATGATGCTTGCTCTTTGCAGAAAGAAAAGCATGGAATTGGCTCGTTCGGTTTTTTCAGAAATGCTGGAAACGGGTATAAAGCCGAACAACTACACGTATTCGATTCTGATTGATGGATATTTTAAGAATCATGATGAACACAAAGCTTGGGAATTCTTTGATCAAATGAGTTCTTCCAGTATCGAAGTCAATGAGGTCATATACCAAACAGTTATCAATGGTTTATGCAAAGTTGGTCAGACATCAAAAGCAAGAGATCTGTTGGCAAATCTGATCGACGAAAAGCGGATATGTGTTAGTTGCATGAGTTACAATAGCATTATATATGGATTTATCAAAGAAGGTGAGATGGATTCTGCGGTTGCGATTTACAAAGAGATGTGTGGCAATGGTATTTCCCCAAATGTCATAACTTATACCAGCTTGATGGATGGGTTATGCAAAAGTAACAGAATGGATCAAGCACTGGAACTGATGAACGATATGAAGAAGAAAGGTCTTAAACTCGATATTCCAGCTTACGGTGCTCTAATCGATGGGTTCTGCAAAAAGCGTAACATGATAAGCGCCTCTGGTCTATACTCTGAACTTCTTGAAGAAGGACTGAACCCCAATGTAGCCGTTTACAACAGCTTGATTTCTGGATACCGTAATCTAGGAAACATGGAAGCAGCACTTGATTTGTACAAGCAAATGTTGAGAGACGGTTTACGGTGTGATTTGTTTATGTATACAACACTGATCGATGGATTGTTGAAAGAAGGAAACTTGATCTTGGCTTCTGATTTGTATACAGAAATGCAGGCAGCGGGTATTGTCGCGGATGAACTCATGTACACGGTAGTTATAAACGGTCTTTGTAAAGAGGGACAGTTTGCGAAAGCAGTTAAGATGTTTGAGGAGATAAAGAAGAAGGATGTGACTCCAAATGTGCTTATCTACAATACAGTGATTGCAGGTTACTATAGAGAAGGAAATCTCAATGAAGCTTTTCGACTTCACGATGAGATGCTAGACAAGGGTCTTGTACCTGATGGTGTTACATTTGATATTCTCGTGAGTGGGAAAGTCGGAGGTTCGCAACCTATTAGTGCAGCAACTTTGTAGTATGGCAAAACTGGGCTGTGGTGATTGACTTATGAGTTAGCTTTTGGCTTCCTGTGAGACCCGGTAATCCGGCTGCTCAAGGTGTGTACATTTCACTGACCCATGCAAAACCAGAATAATAGTCACTGAGACAGATAGCAGTGAACGATATCCAGTGGCTTGTTCTCCAGGAGGAGGTGAGTTTAGAATACTGTAGGTTATAGCTTTACAAGATTAGGAGGTAGTCTTTGTTGCCTATATAAATGTCAAACTTTGATCTTGTGGTTATGGAACCAAGTTTGGTAATTTAAGTTAATACAAATCACTCATTTAAGTAAAAGAATCAAATTTATGTTCTTCATATACAAAAATAACAATTAAAACACAAATATTTAGTTAAAAGAAGAGTAGTGTAGATTGATGATCCTTATGGATCAAAACAAGTAGACATGGATGAAGATGAAGTTGTCATGGTAATAAAAGGGAATCCTGATGATACTGCAATTGTCGTCTTCAAAGGTTTCATTGTCGTCACCGGTATATATATCGATGATTGCTTACCAGATAAACCCATGGTGGATCGGTTCATACCTTTATAGTAATCAGGTGTTGTTAACTTTGAATTATCCGATGATGATGATGAAATTCCAAGACTTAGTTCAAGATCACTATGAGCATTTCCTGTTAGAAAAGAAAAGGAAGACAAATGTGAAGATTTGTCGTCTTATAAACTAGACAAGTTCATTTGATAAATATATTTATATATTTACAGTGTGACCCACATTTATATATTACCTTTATTACTGGCACCAAACTTTATGGCTCCATCTCCATTTCCCAAATCATTGTATTTGATTACTGCTGCATCCCATCCCCTGTGAATATTTTCAAATTTCCAATTATTCACATTATTTTCAGAACCCTAGTTTTATTTTTATGTGAAGCTTAAACAACGAAATAATGGTGTTCTTATATAAATAAGTTTCTAAAGGTTTTTTTTTTGTTTTTGTAAAATTTAGATATTTCTTACAAAAAGAAAATATATATTATCAAAATAGGTGTATTTAAAATGATTTTTAAAAACATAGCAAACAAATTTTTTTAGAAATTCTCAAGCGATTGGATTGAATTAAAAATATAAATTCTCTTTTAGTATATATATAAATAAATATTATTAGGTTTGTCGTAACTTTTAGTATGTATAAAGTATAAACACATTTATCTCTTGCACAAGTGCGGATTATACTTTGAGTGGTAATAGATAGAATAAACATGTGGGAAAAAAAAGATAGAATAAATATGAATGGAATGTTGATGGGATAGAAGATAAGTGATTGAAGAATATCTCCATTATTTAAAATTGGAAATAGTAAAAAGTTCAAATAAATAAATAAAGTAGGAATATTTCAACCATGTTATATTCTTATAAACAGATTACACTTTAATTAGATTGATTAGGAAATTCTAAAATTATCAAAGAAATAATTAGAACTAATTATATGAGATTAAAGGAAAGTGATGATACCTGTTTTGAAAAAGATGAATCTGATCGTGATGAGTTTTAAACTGTGTAGATTTGTGAAGAGCCAAGCCTTTGTATTTTGAACTTCCTCTTCCGAAACTTGCACTCTCTCTTCTAAGTGTTTGCACGAACTCCACCTTACTTAAATTCTTCATCTATATATATATATATTTAATTAATAATACAATTTAGGGATATATTTAATTACTCCATAAGTTTATAAATTTAATAATATTAACCTTGTCGATGTCATGTTTATAATCATCCACGACGAAATTGATATCTGCGTCAAGACCACGGAACTTGATTGCAGCTCGGTCGTATGCCCTATAATAGTATAATATATATCATTTATTTTTAAGTCAATTTAATATTTCTTTATTGTAACTATTAACTTAAGAAAATAATTAATATATAGATATGGGTATATATATCGAATATTCTTTTACCTTGCTGCTGCGTAAGCAGTATCAAACCCACCTGGTTTAAACAAAACACAGAGAGCTAATTAGATTAATAATAAAATTAAAAACGTGACTAATATCGGTACTTAATTAGCTGCAATAATCTATTATGTTTTTGTCTTTTACATATATTTATACTGTTTTAACTTCTTTTAGAGATAGCTGACATTGTAAAGAGAAAAAATAAATAATGTAACGAGGTAAGTGGTAAGAGACATTGTCAGACAGGATCTAAAAAATTAAGTTTTATTACCNCAGACAGGATCTAAAAAATTAAGTTTTATTACCAAAAAACTATGATAGTTAGATATTTATTGTTTATGCCTAAATATAGACACACACATACGTATTCAAGACAACTAAATAATTAAAAGTTTTGATTTACTTACCCAAATAAACTTGCTTTCCACAATCCCTACAAATCATCAATTCCAAAAATAAAATTTAGATATATAGCAATAATTATATTAAAACAAAGGAAATAATTAATTAATTTTTAAATACCAAATATGAGATTCCCAACGACCGGTACGACGGTAAAAGGTGACGCCACGATATTGAGAGCTTCTTGATCTTGGTCCTCTTCTGCTCTTTTTCACCATTTGCGGTTTGTTCTTCTCTATAGACGATAGATTTAGCCATTGTCTGTCCACGGAGAATTCAATTTCCCGTCCGGTTACTTGAGGAGGAGGAGGAGGAGGAACTATATCAGCATCGCGTTTTAGAATTCCAAAAGTGATGAAAGCATCTGCGGAGGAGGAAGAGTTAGATTCTTCTTCAGTACCAGCGTTTGAGATTAATGGTACTTTCCGATCTTGATCTTCGTTAGAGATAGAGAAGATTCCAAGATTGAGATCCAACATGATGGAGTTCTCTGGCTTTTCCGGCGAGAGGAGAGAGGATAAGAGAGAGGGGTATAAAAAGAAGGAAGAAAAAGAACGTGGGACGTGTTCACTGTGAATGTTGCATTCTATACACTTGCCCTTTTCTTGCCTTTTCTTGCCTTTTCCAAGTTTTATTTTATTTATTTATTTATTTAATATTTTTCTTCTTTTGATTGTTATAACATTATATATTTGTACTTGCCTTGCCCATGTATCTAATATATATAATCAGTTTTCTTATTTTTGTTAAAAGTCGTAGAGAGGATGTACGATGAGTTTTTATTATTTAATGTTGTAAAATCAACTCTTTAGTATTATATAAATATAATTTTTTGGTTTTAAAAAAAAAATCACACTTTTTTTGTAAATATTCTTACTAATTCTTTTTTTGCTATTGTTGATTTATTTTTCGTTTTAATAAAAGTTGAGGTGACATTTTTAAAAATTTGGAAATAGAAAACAAAACTAAATTATGATAGTCATTTTTTATGAAGATTTTTTTTTTTTTAAATTAGGCCTAAAATTTAATAGAAATATTTTTTTAAAAAGTCGACTCCTCTCAAATGTTTCTTCCGGCTCCTCTAGAAGCCGGATCTAACTAAAAGCGATATAATTTAATTCATACACAAATAAGTCATCAATAGTTAGAAAGATATGAGTAAAAACATGGGATAATTCATAAATATTGTTTCATCCCTGTAATATCTAGCTGCTTGATTATTTAATTTTTACATCTTTTGATTGCGTCGTAAACAAGATTAAGAAAATAAATAGCATCATTAAGAGTTATTAAAAAAAATCTCTTTTAATGATGTTATAATATATATAAAGTATAAAACCAAATGTCAAACCTTAAAGGATGTATTATACTGTGATTAGTTGAAGAGTAGTTTCTAAGTATTTTATAATTCTTTCTATAATATTTATAGTTTCTATTGCCAGATGTATGTTATTAAATACGTACACTAGCCGTATTGTCGACAAATCAAATAATATAGAAGTAGTAAAAACTAAAAAGTCAATATCTGAAATTTTCAACTAAAATTGCCCAGTTCATAATTTATATTAGTTTTAAACAACAAAAGGAAATGAATTTAAAAAACAATGAAATTGGAACTTTTCGTGATCACGTAGCTATACAACTAAGGATAAAATCATGCAGCAGATGATCGTTACGAAAGCTAATTAACATCAAATAAAACATATTAGAAATATGTTATGGAATTGAAAACATACTTTTTATTATTAGATTTAAATTTGAAACCATTTCAAACATCGGTGTTAATAAAATTACAAGACTGCAATATTTGTTTGAAGCAATTATTATGTAACAAAATTATATACACATAAATATTTGAAAACTTGATTTTAAGTAAGTAATCAATTTCAGAAAAAAAAGTAAGTAATTAATTAGTACATATCAAATAACGTTAATTTGGCATTTAGCGACATCAATTATTGATAGGTCCCTCGTGTGATTCCAACGTGTCAGAGATTTTTTTAGGTTATTGGATATCGTCCACAACGTGTGATGTAAAGACATCACACATATGATTTTGATTCTTACCATCATTTACATTTCAATATTTTCTCTATCTTTTCCTTATATGGCCAAGAAGTGTCCTTTTCCATCAAAACTAAAGATTACGATTTATGGAAAAAACATATCGACAAAACTAGAGAGATTGACAGATTTTTCTATTTTTATATATTTTCAGACTTTAAGATATTATAACTATTTTGTTTGACTTAATTCCTCCTCTCCAGTATAAACTCTTGCTAGTTTCTTTTAACTGTTTGGTACAATAAAAACCTTATTTAAAATGGTAATTTAGGGAAGGGGGAGTGGGGGAATAAAGTGATTGGCATTTTTTTTTTCAAAAAAAACGAAAATGTAAAGTATAACATGCTTTCGATTAGTTTTTAATGCATTAAACCTAAAATATTGTCAAGTCCTATAAATTTTTTCCTATAAACAAAGTAAAGTATTTGGGAGATTTACAAATATTACAGATTACTTCTTCTTCAAGATTCAATTTCTAAAAAAAACCATTCACCGTCATTTGATGAGTTTTAATGGTGTTATTTTTTAGGCCCTTTCGAAAAATCGGTGAGAAGTGTATTCGACAATTACTCTCACCCTAGAAAATTAGTAAGATATTAAAGTCCGGATTATCCATAGAAAATTAAAAATAAAAGAAGAAGATTGTTTTCCTTCTTAAATATTAATATTTTGAAGTCCCCTCGATTTTAAATAAAATGAAAGAATGCAGTGTAATAAATATATACTTATCCAAGTCATCTTTACACATTACTTCATCAATAATTTTTTTGTAATGAGTTTCTTTATCTTTGTCGCTTAAAAAGATCCATCTTGAATTCCAAATAATTGAAGGAACACAAATATAATCTAGACCACAACAAAAAACTATATTCTAATAA
>OVAW01001127.1:0-10487 GCA_900406365.1 Heliophila coronopifolia | reverse complement strand
GTTACAATTTTTTAATTTTTTTAATTATGTTTTAAACAAAAGGGTCAAAGCACCAAATTTATTTTAAAATATATATACAAATAAAACCTTAAACCAGAATAATTTTTTATGTTGAGACACGAATGCGATCCGAACCAAACCGGATTCGATCCGAATCGGTTGGACTTGAATATTATTTCTTGAGCTATATTTTTGGATTTTGAAACACTTTTTTTCGTATTTTCGGATATTTTTGAACTCTATTATTTCGAAAAAAATAAAATAGATACAAAATTACAATTCTTTCCGAATTACCCAAAATATCCGAAAAATCCGAATAAAAACCCGAAACCCAAATGGGTTTCATGTTGAGACCCTAACCCGACCCAGAAAATAATTTTATCCGAAAGGGTCCTAGATTCCAAGACCCGAAAACCCGAAATCTGAATGGGTCGACCCGAACCCAACCCGAATATTCGAACGCCCAGCCCTAAGCGGGCTATGTGTGGTGGGGGACTATGGGTGGGCTCTGGGCTTTTGATTTATGACCAAATTATCAATGTATGCGGCTAAGCCCGCAACGGCGCAATAGACCTGCATACATAAATGATCATAATTCTAAAAACTGTATAAAAAATAGGCTTAAATCCTAAAACAAAATCTGCTCCGAAGCGGTGCGGACTGGGCCCGGCTTGCGGGTGCCCGCCATTTCAACATCTCTAAGACTAGTCCTATGGGTTTACCAAAAATCTCTCATTTCCATAAAAAAAAAATTGATTAGTAAGAAAAAATGAAAAATTCATCAATTAATTTTTTTTTAATCATTGATGTATTAAGATGGTAAATATACGAATCAATCTATTAATATGGTAAAGCAAAATATTGTGTATAAGTAAAGAAGGTTTGGTGAATTAAAGTATTTTTAGGGCTTATCTAAACACGAATAAATCACTATTGCAGAATTCACATTTGAAATTTTTTAAAACATTAGATATTGTAGTCAATAATTAATTTACTGTGTAGATTTTGCTGGAACGGGACTGAAAATTTGTCGACCTCTCATCTCACTTAATCAAATATAATAGTTAAAAACATTTACTAAGAAGACACAACTCCTTGACTTTTTTTTTCTTTTGGTCAACTTCTAAAGCTTTGCTGTCACATACTACACACTACAGTCTTCAGCTTTACTTTGGGTTTATCGAAGATTCTCTCTACGGTCAGTGTTTGTATCCATTCCTCTATCTCTTCAGTTTAAATCAATGGCTACCTCAACTTTTTCAAAGTAACTCCATTGATATCACCAAACTCTAAATCTTCCAATTCAAGATTGTATATAGTATCAAGATCTGAAAATATCTTCAAATTAGTTTCTGAATCTCATTATTGAAAAACATGAAAAAATGGCAATTCATTTACTGTGATTTTTCAATTCAATTGCAATGAGAGTACTTACTCGATTGGAGAGATTTCATCATACCGACATCAGAAGATTGTTGTCGGGAATCATCATCACAGTTGGTTTTCTTGTTCTGCTTGTTCAATGTTTCGGAATTCCTTGTTGGAAAGGTTATTGTTTGTCTCCAGTTCAGGTTTCAGAGATTGTAGCTTCAGGTGAAGTTTCTGTGGTCAAAACAGAGATTAGTTACTTAAATATCTCTAATGATGATTATGATGGAAATGGCTACATAAGCAAGGACAAGGTAGAAGAGTTTAATGTATCTGTTATTACCAGACCAAATGGATCATTGGAGAAGCCTGAAATGGCGGTTGAAAGCACGGATATAAACTCGGTTTTAGTTAGGGGTAATGAAAGTAGAGAAAGTAATGTTTTGTTTGTGAGACACAAGCAAGAAGCTGTTGTTTCCATATCGCAGATGAACTCATTGCTGATTCAGAGTTTGTCTTCTTTACATTCACCTGTAAGAGTTTGGTTGTTGAATTCTTGTTTTCGGCTTCGAGAAATTGGATAACTGCAAAAGGGTTGATTTATCTCACTTTCCTTTGGGTATTTATGCAGAGGCCGCGGTGGTCATCTGCTCGTGACTCGGAAATGTTGTCTGCGAAATCCGATATTGAAAAGGCTTCTGTTGTGCATCAAAATCTTGGACTTGATGCTTCGGTTTATCGAAATATCTCTAAGTTTCAAAGGTAAATATCAGCTTTTTTCTGAACATATTGAGACTATGAATAGTTGGGAGAACGGCTTCTTCATACATCAACTATGGTATACAATAAACTATTAGTTGTTCCATACATGAAGTAACATAATTTGGCAAAAACATACATTGGCTTTAGTTGAAAAGGTAAGTCAACATATCTTTTATCCTAATCATGTTTATTTTTGCCAAATTATTGCTGTTTCGCAACTATCACTGTTGATTAAGATACATTATGATTCAGTAACTTATACTTGGTCTAGTGAGAAAACGGCTTCTTCATACATCTAGTTTGGTTTGCGGTATCTACAATAACTATTCATTTTACTAATTTCTACATAAGTTGGCAAAATCATATATTGTCTTTAGTTAAAAAGACAACACTGCTGAAATATATGTTTTAGCCTAATCATGTACGTTTTTGCCAAATTATGTTAATTTATAGCTCAGTTATGCATATAGGCACCATAGATCGTCGTTGATATATGAAAAAATTCACGGTGTTTTCGCCATTCCTTCTCTTACCTATTATAAGGGATTAAATTAAGAACTTAGTGACTGTTGTTTTGCTAAATATTAGACTTGCGAGTGTTTTTGGATTGATGATGTGTATCTTATTTAGGAGTTACGACTTAATGGAGAAGAAACTCAAAGTTTATGTATACAAGGAAGGATCAAAACCGATATTCCATAATCCAAAGCCTCGAGGAATTTACGCATCAGAAGGTTGGTTTATGAAACTAATGGAAAACAACAAGAAGTTTGTAGTAAAAGATCCGAGGAGGGCTCATTTGTTTTACATATCCATCAGCATAAGAGCTCTTAGGACTGCTATGGGAAAGGAATTTAAGACACCAAAGAGTCTCGCAGACCATTTCAAGGAATATGTTGATTTTATAGCTGGAAAGTACAAGTTCTGGAATCGAACTGGTGGAGCCGATCATTTTGTTGTTGCTTGCCATGATTGGGTACTTTACATTTCTCTCTTTCTTGTCTTATATATATACACATATATTAATGAGAGTTAGCAATTTAATTAGTTCCTAATCTAATTTGGAATTCTCTAGCTAATAGTTTCGAAGACTTTCTATAGTAAAGACCGTTTCATATTATTGCTGGATCTTGTTAAGTTTTTTATCATACATTTTTCTTCAATAGTAAAGTATTTTTTTCTTTTTTTTTAAATTGCACTATAATGTATATATAATTAAAATTTCCTTAAAAATGTATTTTATCTCGGATCTTGTTCGACTCCTCCACTGGTACGTGCTAAAGGATAACTATTCTTATAGACATGACCGTTTTTTGTATGTGCTAGTGGAGCCATCGAATAGGGCTCCGATTCAAATAAAAAGTTTTCCTGTAGAAAGTTTTAACTATATATAGATTAGGGCCTAATTTTTTTGTTGACTTATGTTATCATTTTAGAAAAACACTTAATTACAAAAACTGAATTCATCCATAAATAGTCTTAGATGGTCCTCCTTAGGGATAAGAAGAACTAGAGTGAGATCCATCCGAATAAATCGGTTTACGGAGGCTTTTGGGATTGCGGTTTTTTATCGACTTATATGAGGGAAATTTGTGTTATATTTTTCTATTTTATTCAGTTGATTTTCATAAAAAAGAGATTGTGGGTTTGATTTATCCAGTAATGCTGAATTTGATTAAAGCTTTCAAAATCTGAAATTATTTAGTTCTACGTTGCTCTCAGAGCAACAAGTTGACAAAACAGCCCATGAAGAACGGCGTTCGAGCGCTTTGCAACTCAAATGTTGCCCAAGGCTTCAGAATTGGGACCGATACAGCTTTACCGGTCACATATATACGCTCAGCCGAGTCCCCTATCGAATACCGTGGAGGAAAACCTGCAACCGAAAGGAAGATTCTTGCATTCTTCGCTGGAAGTATGCACGGATATCTACGTCCGATCCTTGTGCAGCTTTGGGAGAATAAAGAACCGGACATGAAGATTTTCGGTCCCATGCCTCGTGACCCTGAGGGCAAGAAAAAATACCGGGAATACATGAAGAGCAGTAGGTACTAAACCAAACCTGAATCTTAAAGTTTTTTTATGTTTGTTTTGCTTTTTTTATCTATAAAACTGGAAAAACAAGGGAATAATGCAAAAAAATCCTTTGAATTATTAAAAAATGCAAGTTCAATCTTAAAAAAAAAAAAATCAAATAAGCCTCATATTTTGAAAATACCAGCAATGTGAAGAATATATAACCAGAAATTAAACTACAATTGTTGCTTTTTTTTATTTTAGCTACGTAATCAATACAATACTATTTAAAGATATTTTTTATACAGTTTTTGTTCCAAAAATTTGAACTCTTGTGTCAACAGGTATTGCATATGCGCGAGGGGTTACGAAGTCCACACTCCTAGGGTTGTCGAGGCGATCATTAACGAATGTGTTCCTGTTATCATCGCTGACAACTACGTCCCACCGTTTTTCGAGGTTTTAAACTGGGAGGAATTCGCGGTGTTTGTTGAGGAAAAAGACATACCGAATCTAAGGAACATTTTGCTATCAATACCGGAAGAGAGATATTTTGGCATGCAAGCAAGGGTGAAAAAGGTGCAACAGCATTTCCTATGGCATAAAAAACCGGTTAAGTTCGATATCTTTCATATGATTTTGCACTCGGTTTGGTACAATCGAGTTTATAGGGTTAAAACCAGGTAAGTCTAGTTGAAGATATTGAGTATTTCAGACCTCAGACTTGTAACTTAATATGAGAGAACATTATCGCTGCTACGGAATTCTCTGATACTCTAAGCTTCATGAGATCGGTATACCGCGGAAGATCGCGAATAGGCTTCAAGTATGAGAGAATCTCAACAACTAGAACATAAAACAACTTCTCACTTCATATTTCCACACAGTTGAGATTCTCTGATACCTGAAGCCTATTCGCAATCCTCTGCGGAATACCGATCTCATGAAGCTTCAAGTATCATTTACTCTGCTAAAACATGCCCTCTTAATGGTTGTTGAAGGTAGAGGTGGGCATAATTCCCACTTGAATGGTGATTTCTGAACTGAACCAACCCGAATTGTTTTTCCGATCGGCAGTAACTTTGATACCTGAATGAGTATTAAAATGAAGACTAAACATGTTAATATGTTTGCTATTTAAATCATTGTAGAAAATTTTATTAACAATATGAATTCAAATTTTAAAATGGAAGCTGAATAATGAAGAAAATTAGAAAAATATTGGTAATATGATATCTCTCATTAATTAAAAAAAAAGCAAAAACAAATTAAATATCCAAACCGAACCTGAATCAAATTCATTGTACATTGAGTGTTAAGTTATAATTTATAAGTTAATTCTAGTAAATTTGGGTCTCATCATATTATTATCCATAAACAATGAAATAAGCAATATAACTACAAAAACAAAAGTCGCAATGATTTTTGTGAAACTCATTATCATTTTATATACAAAGTTGACTTAAGAAAACAATTTGAATTGTAATTTTCTAGTAAAAGCTCTATTTATAGAATTCTTGATCTTGGATTTGAAAGAAAATCCAATAATTTTCCTTCCAAAATAATTTCAACTTTATATTTGAATTTTATAATTTAGTACCCTAAATTGTTTTTCATATTTGTCAGAGACAAGTAGCCTAATGGTGGCAATCTCTATGCTTTTACACCATGACCGGGGTTTGAACCATGGTCTCTCGAGTTGAGGAGAAATTAAATAAAAATTAATTAGTCAGTTGAATTGTTGACAAAAAAATTGTTTTCCATATTTTTATTACTCCAACTTTTCCGGCTGTTAGATTAAAACAATAATTTCGAATAATTATTAATAATAATTTTATATTAACATAGGATACCATGAAGTTTGTTTTATTTTATTTGATTTTTTTGGAATGTAGTATATAATTAGTAAATTATTAACATTATTCAGCTTCTCTAATAATTATCATTCCAAAATTTTAAATTTATATTAAGTGTTTTACAAGAAGTATTATAGAAATCTCACCTTTTTTTTTTTTTACTTTGTTGTTTAACTTGACAGCCATCAATTTATGGAATGTAGCATATATGTTAGATCTTATAGTTAGATCTTATGGAATGACAGCCATCAAATAATTTGCCCCACCTCATAGTTAGATCTTAAGTGGGTAGAAAATCGAATTTATGTTCAAAAATACAACTATTATATTTGTATGTTTTTATAATACTTGTTGTAAGTAAATAATTATGGAATGTAGTGTATGTTCTCATATTGTAATTGTGTAAATTGTTTCAACAATGCTGAAAAAGAATTTGCAAGAAAGCTTAATCATTTGCGAACCAAATGGTACATTTTATCGAGTTTACTTTATTTTCTCCTTCAACTATATTTCGTAAACCTTGCATAGTTAATTCAACTGGCAGTACCAAAAAACTTATTTGAGAGATGACGAATTCGAATTTCGGCGGGAAGAAGTGACCAGAACTTTCACATGTACAGTCAAATGCTGGCTCCTGACATGGAGGAATAGGGTCAAAGACCAGAACCTTCTATTCTGAAAAAAACTTTATTCCGTAATACCAAATGCATTCCGTGCGAGAGTTGCTTTCACAACTTCTTGTTTTGAAGATTCATTTTCAACACTGTTGAAACAATTTACAGAGTTACTACTATCATATATATATAGGGGCTGTTCGTTTGGGTAGTTGACGCAGCGTCTGGACGCAGATGCGAGACGCAGTTCGTTTAAACGTAATTTAATGCTGCGTCCAGACGCTGTGTCTAGACGCACTTTCAAAACTCATCTAGAAATTTAAAAAAATCTAGATGCGTTTGAAAAGTGAAATCAGACGCACCAAAACGCGTCGCAAAACCTAAAAGTCTAAAATGCCCTTAATTTAAAAAGTTAAACACCTAAAACTTATTTACAATATTTCATAAATCTAAACTTTTTATTAATTAAAATTTATAAATTTAAAATACCAGAAATTCAAAAACTTTAGGTTTTAGCGGATTTCAATTTTTGCGGGTTTGGCGGGAAATATAAATTTTTCGGTTTTAGCGGAAATTCAAAATTTTGTTGTTTTAGCGGGAAATAAATTTTTTACTGTTTTAGAGGGAATTCGAAAAAATTTGGCGGTTTTAACGGGAATTCGAACTTTTGCGGTTTTAGCGAAAATACAAATTTTACGGCTTTAGCGGGAATTCAAAATTTTGAGATTTTAGAGAGAAATACAAATTTACGGATTTAGCGGGAATTCAAAATTTTGTGGTTTTAGCGGGAATTCAAAATTTTGTGATTTAAGCGGGATATAGACATTTTACGGTTTTAGCGAGAATTAGAAATATTGCGGATTTAGAGGAATTTTGAAATTTTGCGGCTTTAGTGGAATTCAAAATTTTGCGGTTTTAGCGGGAATTCAAAATTTTGCTTTTTTAGCGGGAATTCAAGATTTTGCGATTTAAGCGGAAAATCAAAATTTCTCTGTTTTAGCGGGAATTTAAAATTTTGCGGTTTTAGCGGGAATATGAAATTTTGCGGTTTTGGCGGGAAATTCAAAATTTACGGTTTTAGCGAAAAGTCAAAATTTTGCGGTTTTCGCAGGAAAATTTATTTCGCGGTTTTTTGGTTTTAGCAGGAAATCGAAATTTTACGGGTTTCGGCGGGAAATCGAAATTTTGCGGTTTTAGCGGGAAATCAAAATTTTGCGGTTTTTGCGGGATATAGAAATTCTGTGGTTTTGACGGGAAATAAAAATTTTGCGGTTTTTGCGGAAAAAAATTAATTTTCGGTTTTGGCGAGAAATCAGAATTTAACGGTTTTAGCGAAAATCAAAATTTTGCGGTTTTAGCGGGAAATCAAAATTTTGTTGTTTTTGCGGGAAATCAAAATTTTGCGGTTTTGGCGGTAAATCGGAATTTTGCCGTATTGGCAGGAAAATTTTAATTTGCGGTTTTGACGAGAAATCAAAATTTTGTGGTTTTGGCGGGAAACTAGAATTTTGTCGTTTTGGCGGGAAAATTTTAATTTGCGGTTTTGGCGAGAAATCAGAATTTTGTGGGTTTGGCGGGAAATCGAAATTTTGCGTATTTGACGGGGATAATATTATTTTACTGTTTTGACGGAAAATCGTAATATACAGTTTTTAGAGGAAATTATGATTCGGTTGTTTTGGCGGGAGACTATTATATTACGGTTTTGGCGGGTAATTATCATTTTGCGGTTTTGGCTGGAATTTTTTTTTTTTTGCAGTTTTAGCATAAAATCTTAATTTTACAGTTTTAGCGGGAAATTTTCATTTTACGGTTTTTTTTGCTAGAAATTATTATTTTGCGGTTTCAGTGATTAATTATTATTTTGCGGTTTTGGTGAAAAATAATATTTTGTGGATTTTTGGAAAAAAATATTGTTTTATGGTTTTGGCGGAAAAATAAATAATAATTCGTCATTTATTATATCTAAATATATTTTTTTAATTAAAATATCACTGTCCTTTTTAGTAATTTGTAATAATGTGCATCTAGATGCACTTGCAAACGCACGAAACGAACGTAGTTGCATCCTGATGCAATATCTGTATGCATTAACCAACCGCAGAAACGAACTGCATCTGGACGCATCATCTAGATACCGCGTCTAGACGCAGCATCCAAATGCAGTAGCCAACTACCCAAACGAAAATGACCATATACTAATTATTTAGTAAATTATAGAATTTAGACAATATGATTTAAATAATTAGATTTATGTATATATCATTAGTTTATAAGAAATAACATAAAATATAACATGTTTTCCATATTTGTTTGTTTTTTGGTCAAAATTTGCTAATTTATATCCTTCCATTAAATTTTTTTAAGTACTAAAGTTAATTTAAATTTAATTATGTATTACAATAAAAATAAAATTATTTAAGTTATAAACATTAAAAATAAAAATAAGAAAATTAACAGATTTATTTAAAATATGTTCAAAATATAAAAGTTACTTAAAAAGAAAAGAAAATGATCAAATATATTTTTGGGAACGGAAGTTTAATTAAAATTTTATTATAATTTAATAAATACATATTTATTTCATGGTACCATAAATAAATAATTTTAAATTATATCATTAAAAATAAACTCTAGAACAATATATTTACTTAAGTTACAACAAATTATAAAAATAAATTTCACAACAAATTTTGGGTCTACTTTAAAATATGTTTAAAACCCCAAACAAAATAATAAAGAAAATTTAATAAAACTGTCAAATAATTAATGAAATCAATTTTAAAAAAAATTATGTTTTAAATATGTTAGTTCTAAATCATTCATGTTTTTTTTTTAATTCAATTTGGGCACAACATACAGATCTATTAGACTAAATCTCATTAAAAAATTCTCATCGTCGAAGTTGAGATTTGAACTCCGATACTAAAGTCATGCTTGTAAAATCAAACCAATAGATTAAATGACACTAAGTGTTAATTTTTTAAATAGAGGGATGGGCTTTCAAAAATATCATAATTAGCATTATTTTTTAAATAGAGGGTGAGGGTGTCTAATAAAAATCTCACATTTACATAATTAATACACTCAAGTATATATGTTCATACATATTATTATTTTTTCAATATAACTTTAACCTTCCCGTAAATTTAGCATTATATTACTCTTTTCAAATTCTAAAACGTCTTTTAAATAAGAAAGATTAAATTAAATCATTCAAAATAAATTTTACGGACAGACATTGAGTTTCTTTTAAACACCTCAATAATTAAACAATTAATTTGCTTAGTTATTAAAATGGGATAAACTTTTGGGAATAATGCAAAACAAACTTCGAACTATCTGAAAAATGCAAAATAAATCTCGAAATATTTTAAATGCAAAATAAACCTCGAATTTTATATAAACAAGTAAAATAAACTTTATTATAAAAATTTAAAATAAATTTCGAAGTTATAAAAAAAAGGAAATAACTTGTTTAATATCCCAATTTATCAAAATTTGCCTAAAAACTAACGAATTGTTTTCGCGTCCTAAAAATACACAAACCCGATTTTTTTGTTGGAAAAATACTCAAACTATTCAAATTTGAAATTCGATATAACGGGAGTTAACATCCGTTTTAAGACTTTATGATTATGAGTAGAAGAAAAAGCATAATTTGGGATTTGAGTTTCTTTCTGATCTTGGCTACAAATCGTTTTCTAAACTCTGAAATCGAAAACATTTCTAGTTGATTTCCGTTTTCAATTTCGATTTCGTTTTCGTCCGTTTTCAAAACGAAATGACTTTTTTTTTATAATTCTAAATCAAACATCATAAAAAAAAAGAAAGAAAAAAAAAAATATATATATATATATATATATATATA
>OVAW01001125.1:0-10496 GCA_900406365.1 Heliophila coronopifolia | reverse complement strand
GACCATATATAAAGAAGCCCAACAAATCAGCTTTATTCTACTGGCTTTAGGCCTTTATTTGATGCGTTGGGTTGGCATAACACTTGCATGTTATCATAGAACTTAAGGCTAGGCGTTCATGTATTTGGGTCCAAATCTAGCATTAAAAATAAATATTCGTGTCAAAAATAAAAGTAAAATATAAATCCATCACAATAAAGTCATTCCTAAATTAGATAAGTATCATAATGATGGCAACCTCTATTCTTTTACATCATGATTGAAGTTCGAATTATGTTCTTTTCAGTTGAGGAGAAATTAATTAAGAATTAGGGCATGTTCGTTTTCTTAGTTGGATGCAATATTTAGATGCAATGATGGATTTTGTTCGTTTAAATATCATTTAACACGAAATCCAGATGAGTTTTGTAAACCCATCCAAAAAGTTCAGAAGTTTTGGATGAGTTTAAAATGTGAAACTAGACGCACTTAAATGCATCTCAATTTATAAAAGTCTAAAATACCCTTATTTTTATTAAAAATAAAAAATAAATGTAAATATAAAAGCATAAATCATTATATAACATTTCAATTTCGGCTAATTGAATAAAAATTTTAAATTTAGAAATTTTTAAAAAATTATAAAAAAATGTAAAATACTTTTAATTTGAATTTAGAAAATCTTAAAATATAAAAATATAATAGTAAAAAATATAAAAATTTAAAATTTAAATATATCAATGTTTAAAAATTATCATTTTACACTTTCTGAGGAAAAATATTATTTTTCACCAAATCCGCAAAATTTTATTATTCTGTCAAAACTGCAAAATTCAGATTTTCGGCCAAAACCGAAGAATAATATTTTCCCCCCAAAAAATAATATTTTCTAGCCAAAACCGTAAAATTTTAATTTCCCGCCAAAACCTCAAAATAATATTTTCCTCCCAAAATTGTAAAATTTTAATTTCCCAGCAAAACAACAAAATTTTTGTTTCCCGCAAAATCGCGGAATAATATTTTCCAGCCAAAAACATCGAAATTTAAATTTTCCTGGCTAAACCGCAAAATTCAGATTTCCCGCTAAAACTGTAAAATATGTTTTCCAGCCAAAACCGCAAAATTTTAATTTCCCACCAAAACAACAAAATAATATTTTCTCGCCAAAAATGCAAAATTTTAAATTCCCGTCAAAACCACAAAATTTTAATTTCCCGCCAAAATCGCAAAATAATAGTTTCAACCTAAACCACAAAATTTTTAATTTCCCATCGAAACCGTAAAATTTTAATTTTTCCGCCATAACTGCGAAATTTTAATTTTCTGCAAAACCGCATAAATTTTAATTTCTAACCAAAACAGTAAAATTTATTTCCCGGCAAAACTGCAAAATAATATGTTCTCTCCAAAACCGCAAAATTTTAATTTCTCGCTAAAACCGCAAAATTTAAGTTTTCCCCAAAATTGCAAAATAATATTTTTCCGCCACAACTGCGAAATAATATTTTCGCACCAAAAAACGAAAAAATTATAATTTTCTGATTTTTATCGAAGTTATAATTATAAAAGATAAATAATTAAAATNTTATAATTTTCTGATTTTTATCGAAGTTATAATTATAAAAGATAAATAATTAAAATATTATAATGTTTATTATTATTTCACTAAAATAATAATTTAAAAAAAAATAGAATTTATTTTTTTATATAACTAAAATGCATGTTAGATATTGTACTTTATTTTAAAATAAATAATCTTATTTTAAAAAGAAATATTATTTAATTATAATAATAGATTAAAATGAAGTAGAAAATAAGACATTATTATTTTAAAATTAAATAGAATTATATATAATTATAATGACAATAAATTTTATTTATACAAACATGCCATTTTTAGTAATTTTGTAGGAAAACACATTTGAATGCAAACATCAAAAGCACAAAAGAACCTAATTGCATCCATATACAATTTCTGGATGCAAAACCAAACGCACAAACGAATTGCAGCTGAATGTTGTATCGAAAAACTACATCTGGATACGAATCCAACTGGAGTAGCTGACTATGGAAACAAACAAGGTCTTAATCAACCAGTTGAGCTGTTGACACAAAAAACAAATCACTCCCACTTTTACAAACTCTAAAATTTATTACTCATATAAATATGTAAATAACAGACAAATTCTAATCTAGCTACTACTTATTAAAAGCAAGTCGTTTTTAATAGAAAAATCTTAAAATACAGAACAACTACAAGTTATACCACTAATAATAAGTTAAAATTAAAAATACATTAAAAGTACAATTGTATGAACGTAAGTTATCATCGCACAAGAAACTATCTAGTTACTCTTATATTCCACTTTTTCTTATTATTTCGTTTATTATTCTGAGTATGAGTCAGCTTGGCGCTGGAGGAGAAACATGAGGTTTAACAAGGGGTTTAGTTGGGAGCTTAACAGGAGATTTGGCTGGTGGAGAAACTGTTGGCTTAACCGGTGATTTAGGTGGTGGATGGGGGTGAGTGTGGTGGTGGCCGTGGTGGAAAGGAGAAGGAGAAGAAGCCGGAGCTGGAGTAGGATTAGGTTCACGCTTCGAGAGTCACACAATAACTATCTTTTTTTTTTACAATAGAAAAAAACTTTTAAACTATATTAAAAAAAAGAAGATCAATCTCCATTTTAAAACTGTAAATGTTTATGTTAAATTTTTTTTTTCGTCTTTTGTTTAACTATTTAAAAATTAACATATAACCTTAACATTGATTTTATAACCTCAATATGTTTTTATATTCAAAATGAAATCATTAGTTTTTATACATCTTATTGTTTTGTTTTGGGATCCAACATTTTCTCAGCTCCTCGAGAACCATTGTTAAATGATCTTAAACATCATTCATATAGCCACCCAAAAGAAAAATTATTTATACTAGAATTTAAGAAATATGTGTTAATTCAGACAACGTTATAGTATAACAACATATTTATACTAGAATTTAACAACATTAATTCAGAGATTTTTTATGTACAACGTTAATTCAGACAGATTTTTATGTTCACTCACAAGTTTTCTAGCTAATCTAGTTATAAAACTCTTAATAAAAAAAAATACTATACTTAAACCTTACACTGAACATAAACTATTCTTTTTGTTAGAGGGAAACCAAAAAATTAAATATATCCATTTTTGAAACTATAAAACATATGAATCTAATTATTTATCTTTGTATTATATTTCTCATGATATATATATTCTATTTTATTAACCAGTTGTGATCGTCAGGAACTTGTTTCGATACAAAACTACAGAAAGAATAATCAAATTTTTTCAACATCCACCACATCACAATAAAAAGTCGTCGACATCAAAACCCACATGCTCATCGGTTGAATCCAAGTGCTCATTGGATGAACCGGGAATATTCAGATAATTCACATTTTGTGCAGAGGAAGAGCCTAGAGGATCGATGCTTAAGAGGGAAAAGAGATCGGGTGGGATGGAGTCATCGTTTAGATTTTTAACGAGCCTTGCAAATGAAGTTTCTTCTTCGTAATCAAACACATTTTCTTCATTATTTGCTTCCATTGCCTCTTCTTGCGTTTCTTCACTTTCTTCGTCGGGTTTTCTTGCAGAAATATACTAATAATTATAGGAAAAAAAAAATACAAAAATATGATTTTAGGATTTTTTTTAATTAAAAATTTGAAAAAATTAATCAGTAACAGATATTTTTATTAATGTAGTCAAACATAATTGAATTAAGTTTAATCAACTAGTTTATACTTATATCTACCAATCCAGTTTAATATTTCGTACATTACTAATTTATTTTGAAATATTTTATTTAACATTTATTAGGAAAAAAAATCAATTATTTTCCAGAAAACTTTATTCAATTACCACTTTGAAAGCCAATGATTAAAAAAGGTAATTTAATCAATTAGACAAAATATTTATTTTATTTTATTTTTTACTATTATTATTATTTTTTTCAAAAACGTTAGTTAAATTTTATCCTTCTTAATCAAATAAGAAAATGGAAAAATGATAGAAGAGCTTACAAAATTCTTGTTTTGGTCCTCATAAATTGTTAAAATATCTCCCTCCTCAACTCCATTTTCCTTCACAAATTCTCCTTTAATTTTCACAACAAAATATATTAAAAAATTAATTGAAAAAAAAAATTAAATAATTAATACTCCCTCAGTTTTTTATGTAGGATGTTTTCATTTTTTTAACACATATTAAAAATAATGAATTGCCAATTTGACCTTCATATCATAAATATAAAAATCAAATATTCATATTAGCTAGGTAATTTAATCACAAACAATAGAAATAGAAAAAGAAAAAAAAGAAAATACAAAATTAATTGTGCATTAAAATTTGAAAACATCTTATATTTAAAAATAAATTAAAAAATCTAAAACATCCTATAAAAATAAAAAGTGAGACTTCTATTTAAAAGAACAATGAAGGTCATTAACTACCTGCGTTATAGAGGACATATTGTATGTTCGTTCTTGTTTTTCCAGTATACCAATACCTATGTTTTACAAACAAATTTAAGTTTTCTAATTCAAATATTATTTTAAATTTGATTTAAATATATATAAATAGATAAATATATATATATGAAATAAATATAAATAGATAAATCTCTTAACCTGTAGTTGAAAGACCAAGATTGAATAGAGTCAACATCTCTAATTTCTAATATTATTCCTTTTTTGTTTTTTAGTTCTGGAAGATTTTCTTTTGCTTCTCTCTGCATTACAAATCCAAAACATTATATATATATATATTTTTTTTTTTTTTTAATACTAATATTTTTCTTATACGACACAAAAAAATTACTTTATTATTGTTAGAAACAAAATGATATAATTATAAACGGTTCATTAAAAGTTAAATTAAATAGCAAGATATATATGTAATAATATAAGTTATTTCCTATAATATTACGTTTTATTTATTCAATTTTCAATAGTATCTTAAATTACATACCTTTGGTAGAAGGATCCTACCAACTAATCCAACATCACTATTCGTCAAATGCTTCACCACTAAAACTTTAAGTTTCTACAATCAACAATAATAATAAAAAATTTTCAAAAATATATAATCAAATTAAATATAAACTCATGCTGAAAAATCAAAATCAAAATTGAAATAGAACTTGAAATGAAAACCCGAATCAAACACAAAATTCGAACGCATACCAAAAATCTGAACAGAGCAAAAACCAAAATGGAACAAAAACCCAAATGAAAAACTGAAAAACACTAACCTGAATCAAAACATGAATTGAACAGTAAACTCAAACCAACACAACCAAACTTATACAAAAAACCCCCCGAACTAAAAAATCCGACACAAATCAAAATCTTGAACCCAAACCAAAAACCAAAATTGGAACCCAACCGAAAGTCTAAACCTAGATTGTTTTGGAATTTTATTATATTACTACTCACATACTAAATGAATTTATATGGTCCAACATATACTGGTGGATCAGTGTAAAAATTTAATGGTTATAAATGGATAACTCTAGGCCGAAAAAAGGATAACTCTAGGCCGAAAAAAAAAGATAACTCTAATATACCTAAATAATCGAATATGTTTTAACAAATAGAAGTACAGATGAAGTGAGGTAAAAAATGAGCCGAAATTAAACATTTTACCATACAAACCAACAATTTTTTTTTAAAAACCTTGTTATCGAATGTAGTGTATCTAAATAGATCTTCATTCTCCAAAGTCTGTTCTTCCTCGCAATTATACATTGTTTCTTCGTCATTGTTCATCTCATTTACTTCCACAATTCTTCTTCTCTTTTTCCACTTAATTAGTCCGAGTTTCTTATGGATATATACTACTACAAGATTTGTTTGATGATAAAATTAAAAAAAAAAATCATAATTTAATAAACTACCTATTATTATTATTATTCTTGTTATTAAAACTATTATCATTTTAATTATTATTGTTATGATTATAACAAATATTCATTGTTATTATTATTGTTATAATAATAATTATTATTATAATTATTACTATTTTAAGGACAGTTTAAACAACAACAAACAAAACTTAATTAAATATTTTCTTTTCTATTTATAACTTTTTATTTTCAGTAATTTTATACTAATTAATAATTTATAAAAAAAGAAATTCAGAAGAAAAATATGAAATTACAAAAATAATTATTACTTTTAATTAGATATCATTTAAGAAAATTGGTGACATTAAATATATAATGTAACAAAAAAAGAAATATTTAAAAATGAGTTTAGTAGAAGATACATAATAGTATATTATTTCATGGAATAAATTTATTCAATTATCAACTCTATTTTTATCTAGTATTTTTTTATTAAAAAAATAAAATTAATAGTTGTATTGAAAAAATATTGTAATCTTTTTTTCTATAAATAAAAAATTCATTGTCACTTTCATTAATCATTAACCGACTTTCAAAAAAATTCAATTTTAATTAAATTTTATTGTCGCTTTTTGTATATTTTTTAAAGAATCTTTTATTTAATAAAGAAATCTAAAATTTTAAAATACAAACATCGTAAAGACGCATTAAATGTTCGAGTTACTACCCAGATATTTTATTGTTTGACAAACATTTGATGGTTATATAATGATTAAACAATTTTTTTTTTGCCGGCCAATGATAAAACATTTAATGCTCATAATAGTATATTTAGTATTTGCAATTGCGAGATATTTAATACTTTGTGTTTATTAATAATATTTAATATATGTATTCTTCGAGTATTATGTCTTATGTAAAGAAAGTCACTCTTTCTTATTTGTGATATTTATCATATTTTAAAAAATACTTTAAAAAAAAAATCGAATCTGAAAGTGCAACAGAAAATCGATGTTTGCTAGCCACAATAATTGGTGTTGCAAAACAATGCAGTTGTAGGTTACATCTTCAACAGAACGTCTTTTTTCAATTTCATTATGTTTATAAATAAAATCTTTATTATTTATCAGTTTTGCTATAGAATAGATATAAATTTCTAACATCTCTTTTTATAAAAACACATCCAATGACCTTCTCTTGCTTTTATATGCACTAGGGGCGGATTCAGAAACTTTTTTTGTATGGGGCACAATTAGTAATTTTAAAAAAGTATGGGGCACTTTTTAGTAATTTCACAAAAAAATAGTAAATTAAAATTTAAACAAAAAAAAAAGAAAAAAAAAATAATTTTGGGTGGGGCCCGGACACCACCTCTTGATAGCCTGCGTCCGCCCCTGATATGCACCATACAATCACATTGATGGGATGCGAGGGGTGGTTGGATTCGGAACGATGATCGGTCGAAAAATGATGTGTAAAGATTTTTTTAATGCTCATTTTTCCGATTAATCACACCATTTTATCATCATTAGGTTGTATATAAGAGTCAGAACTGCATTTTCTAGATTTAGATATGGGTTTCAATAGGTTTTGCCGTTTCTAGGTCAAAGAAGCTAAAAAGTGCAAGAAATGGGGGAAAAAGAAAACTTTGGAATTCTCAGCTTCCCGGAGGAACAATCCCGAAGAAACCTGAAGCTTTGGAGCCGTTTCTCGAAAGAATAGGAGTGGTGACCTGGCTTCTATGGGGCGAATCGCCACCTATCTTCTATACTCCGGAAACGCTTTTCAAATTCCACAAAATAAAAATAAAAATGTTGAATATATAACACATGTTTTCTCACCTCCAGCTCTAGACTCTAGAATGCTTTGAACATTGTTCTTTCTATTTAGCTGGTTTTAAAATGCACCACGGCAGGGACGGACCCAGGCACAAAGGGGGTGTGGCCTGGGCCCACACTGATTTTTATTTTTTAGTTATTTTTCTTAATTAAATAATCCAATTTTATTAATTTTATCAAAATGTGTCCCATACTATTTCAAATTTTTATTTTTTGCCCCATACAAAATAATTTTATAAATCCGTCCCTGCACCACGGCCCTAACTTTCATCTTATCTTATTTTTTCTATTTCATTTTTTTTCTCTTTCCGTTAAAATAATTAGTTGGTATTTCAACTAAATAGAATATTACTAATAATTAATAAATTATAGAAAAATAAATAAAAACAATTTGTTATTAAAAATAATATTCACAACAGTATTCTTATTTGTAATCGTAGTTCTAAAAATAACAACTAATTAAATTATTTTGTTAATACACCATGCGTGTATAATATTCATATTATTTTATTAATTACATTTTTCTATTCGATTAGGATTTCTTATAATTATCAGGTTTAACAATTTTCGATAAACATATTTGTTGTGGATAATTGTCTTATTTACTGTTTAACTTCCAAAACGCAACTATTAAATTGAATAGCTTCATTAACAATAAACATGCATCCAAATGAAACTTTTTAAATTGCAATTTGCAAATACTAAAATTATAACTTACTCATGATTATCTTAATTCTCTTTTACTGTATATGAATTTCAAAGAAAAAAAAAGTATTCCATAAAAAGGCGGATTCGAATGCTACAAACATTAGGACAATGGATAATGCTTGTTGTGTGACATATCTACAAAAATTTGGGAGAAAGTGCTTAATTGTGAGAAGGCGAATCTGTTAAAGAATACGATGATTCGATTGGAGATGAAAGAAACATGTTTGAGAGAAGAAGTCGAAAAACTTAGATCCGAAAAAGATATAATGGTGAAGGAGATGAATTATAGAGAGGAGAAATCAAAATTAAGGGAGGAATACATCAAACTAGAGACATTCAGGAGACAAGAAATATAATTAGTTTATACTCAACTAGAGACATTCAAATTCAATTTTTTTTTTCATGGCGTAAAAGCACATATGTGACAATAATTAGATCACTTGTTTTTCACTGTATGTATATATTTTATATCAATTTTTTATTTACAATTTTTTTTCCGTCTGCATTTGACTATATCTAACATTTATTTACTATATATTGAAGCCAATTTTTATATGTAATTAAAAATTATAAAACTTTATCATGGATAAATTTGGAAAACAATTTATATTATATTAAACTAATTACCAACATAAATTAATTAAGACCTAAAAAATTAAGACTTGTGTAAATCAAATGTACGATATTATTTAAACATCAGTCAGATAAAAACAATTTAAAAAAAAAATATCATCGAAAGTTTAAGATTATTTTTCTAAGGGGCTTCAAAATACGACCCAGTCCTCGGCTATATCATCAGAATGAAACCCTTAAATTTATTTTAGCGATGGCGACTTGTCTTCATCACCTTACATTTACTATTCACAACTTTACATTTTTTTTTATTTCAATTTTCAAATAATATAAAACGATACATCCATGTCCTCTGTATTAAAACTGCAAAAATCATTATTTTCTTCATTAAATAGTAAAAATTCTTATATATATATACATAGTCTGTCGAATAATTTTGGGAGGCAAAACTCTTATATAATATCATTTCTTTTTCGGAAGAAAACTTATATAAGTTTTAAAATTATAAATCAGTACATATATATATATCTCACTTTCCTGACGGAATTTTGTTGATATTTTTTTTTGAGAATTTTAGTTTATTTAAACTACGTATTATAAATATATTATAAAAAAATTTAGATTAATTTTTGTTTTATTAAATAGATTTATTGTTATTATTTTATACTTAAATTAATTTTTTTTTATGATATTTACAGTAGAATATGTTGTATGTTTTTTTTTTGGCAACAGAATATGTTGTATGTAGGTTAATATTGTTTTTGTTAAATGAAATTGTATAAAACTTTACTTTAAATTAATATTTATATAATAAATTTGAACTTATTTGACCAACGTAATAGTATAAATCTATTTACAGAATTGCTTAATTTATTATTATTACTATTATTATTATTATTGACTAAAAACTAGAGTATGATTATTATAGTAGAATATGGTTTAAATGATTATTAAATATATTATTACAAAAATTTCATTCTTTTTTTTGTCAAAAAAAAAAAAATTCATTCTTATTTAAAGTTTTTAACTGTTCACAAAAAAAAATTAAAGTTTTTCAATGTCACAATATTTACACCACTAAAATCTCTATTTTTTTTTTCATTTTTATATCAATTTACAATATATTATTTGAACAACATAACTGTGACAAAAAAAAAATATATGAACAACATAAAATAATTAAGCAAAATATAAACTCAAATAAAAAAATCATCACAAGATTCTGCAACCATCATGATCATCACGGTAACCACCATAGATCACCGGAGGATAATACGGCTGAGCTGATCTACAAAACCAGCACAAACCCGAATTTGGTATATCACATATGCATCTTCTTGCCGGAACCATCTCGTTCTGATGTCCCACAAAATGCGGCTGCAGCGTTGACGGCGCCGATTGAACGGCAACAATGGTAGTGTAACAAACTTTCTTCCGAAGCTCGAGAGTTAGCTCCGCCGTGTCAATCCATTCTCCCAATACCACCAACTGATCGTTCCGTCCTTGAATCG
>OVAW01001123.1:0-10498 GCA_900406365.1 Heliophila coronopifolia | reverse complement strand
ACATACACAAATTTTATTTAAGAAACTAATCCCGCGCACAGTGCGGGGTATTATCTAGTATATTTAGTAAAACCCAAAATATACTCACAAAAATTAAAAAACGGAAAAACAAAACTAGTATTATTAAAAAAAATTAAATGGTGGAAGATAAAGTGGAGTAGTGGTTGTCACCTCTTTACTTCTACATCGTGACCGGAGTTCGAATCCGGGTATCTCCGGTCGAAAGAAACTAATTAAGATTTAATTAGCCATTAGGATTAAGAGTAAAAAAAAAAACTAATGTAAAACCATTCATTTGTAAATTATTTGGTTGTTTATTTTCTTTTTATTTATTTTTTTTTTTGTTAAACGGTTGTTTAATTTTCTTCAGTAACTTCACGAAAATGTATTTTTCAGTTCTTGTATTAAATTTTTTTTTTTTAGATATCGTAATAGAAAGATGGAGGAATCTAGAAAAATATTATAATTCAAAAAAATTATATAATAATTAAAAGAAAAGACATGCCCTCAACTGGGCAAAGTTCTTACTTGTCCTTATTGATATAAGAATAACTTCCATGACTTTCATTTATGCACATAATTTTTTATTTATGAATTTTTAATTTTACCGCAAAAAAAGTAATTTCCCGCCAATACCGCAAAAATGTATTTCCCGCCAAAACCGTAAAAAAAAATAGATTTTAAATTTGTAAATTTTTTTAAATTTGTAAATTTTAAATTTAAAATTTTTAAATTTTTAAACTTTTAAATTTTTAGTTTTTATATTTTTAGTTTTTATATTCTAAATTTTTTTTATTTAATATTTTTATTTTTTAATTTATTTTTTTTTTTTTTAATTTTAATTTTGTTTTAAAATTTTAATTTTATTTTTTCGTTCACAGTTTTATATCATTAGATTTTTAAATTTATATATTATTAACTTTTAGAATTTTTGAATTTAAATTTTTTATTTTTTATTTATTTTAGATGTTGAAATAGTTGATATTAAAATTTGTTTTTAAAATTTTTATATTTAGAGATAGNAATAGTTGATATTAAAATTTGTTTTTAAAATTTTTATATTTAGAGATAGTTTAATGTTGAAATAAGGGTATTTTAGTCTTTTAGTTATTTGAGATGAGTTTAGTGCATCAGGATAGATGAGATCTTAAATGACAAATAAACAAACAACATCTAGATGTTACATCGAGACGCGTAAACGAACACGCCAAATTTTATAACTAAGAATCTTCGCTTTTGTTTTTCTGAAAACTGCTTTGCGAAGCTTTGTTTCGCTTCATTTAATATTTCTTCAACAAAAACATTAAAGAAATCAAAATTAGGAAGAATATGTTGAGAATAAATATGCGTGTATACATATAAATTACTAGACCCCTTTTAAATACATTTTTGTTATGCAAATATGATTTATAAATTGTATTTTTTTTTTTTTTTGTCGATCAAAGATTTTATTAATATGAAGAAAAATACAAAGATTACAACATGGATGCCATGAGTCTTGTTTTATACTTAAAGCAAATAACTAAACATAAAAGAGAAAAAGACATTCTTAACAATAACTAAAAGTTCAACGAAAAACTCGAGAAACCCCGGCAGAGCTAAATTTAACTGGAAACCACCAATTAAATTCAGCCAATCTGGTAAAGAACCATATAAGAAAGATAAGAAGTTGAAATCCTATTTTCTACCATTAATAATTCTATCGAAAAGCCTATAACTAGACGATCTGATTAACAAAACACATGGGCTTAAGTATTGACATGCCCACCAAATAAAAAACTATAAACAAAAGACAGACATTGACACGTGTCCACTAGAGATGAAGCCCACGTGAAGACGTAACGCCACTCCATAAATCTTGTCGGTGAGGTAAAGGATCTCTTACTATAGATACATCACGCCGATCCACCGGTGAATCAGCACCGGCAAGAGTTATCCGAAGCCAGCGGTGAATCACCTTCCTGTAACAACGTCGGTAGTCTCAGCCGAGAAAACCAGTACCGGAAACCAGTAGCGGCTCTGACATTATCTAAAAATTTAGGGGCTGGAAACAAAATTAAAATTTGTAGGTCATTTTCTTAAAATTTTTTTTTTTTGAAAAAAAATGGGGGCCTAAAACTAATAGAATTATTTTTTAAAAATTTGGGGGTCAGAACGAATGTTTCCTCCGGCTCCCCTCAGGACCGGCTCTGCCAGAAACAAACATGTTTGAGCTCGTAGAAGAAGATCTTGCAACTTTATGAGTATGTGTCCTAGAGGATGATAGATCAAGGTGAACCGCAGCACCGAGAAGCTACATGCAAGGCTCGTGGCTTCGTCCTCCTGGTTTTGGAACTAAGTACAGAGCTCTTTTTGACAAAACACAGAAGTCGTCTTATAATCCATCATCTAGCCAAGATCACATAAACACTTATAAAGCTTCTGAACAATTAGAGATGGGCAAGCTTATAGGAAATTTGAGCAAAGACCAAGTACATCAGTTCATCGCTTTATTCAATACTCAACTAAAACAACAAACTATGTCTACAGCTAGTGAGTAGTTTGAGAAAATATTTGCTCCATCTCCATAAATTTTTATAAATATTTTATAAGTTTTAAGCCCATTTAAACAAAAATTAAAAATGGCCACAAGTATGTTATTGTTTTTAACTGTTTTTAAGCTTTTTGTGGAAAATCTAAACGACTATAAATTTGTTTCAAAAAATTAAATGTTATAAAAGAGTTTTCTATATTAAAAAAAAACTCAAAACTCAAAACGTACATATCAGTAGTGTTCTTGGAGAGAGAGATCGTACAAGATATAAATTTTATTCTCATTATAGATACCACTAAATATTAAATAGTAAGACCATTAAATAGTACAAGTGGAAACATATGTGTAAATATAATATTTAGATGAAATATCTTAAGATTTTATAAAGATATTATATAATTAAATATAGGTTTTAGTTTTCTTTCAAATCGTAAAATTGAACTAAAATATAAAATAAAATGTGTGGCTGAATTTTTATATATCCATTACAGTAATGTTAATATACGTTACATATATAATTTATAAACTATATATTTTTCCTCGCAATGCGCAGATATACAAATTTAAAAGGTACTAAAAAGTGATATATGGTCTAATATAATTATTACAATCTTTTTTTTTTGTTAAAAGGTAATTATTATAATCTACTAATAACAATTTCCAAAAGAATTTTGTTTTAGAAAAAAATTGTTATTAAAAGATATATTTTTTAGCATTTTTAATTTTATTAGTCCCATTTAGCCTATTTCGAATATTTAGCCAATTAAAATATTTTTATATTTTATTTCTTTCTTTCACTTAGGTTTTCTAAATTTTCTCAATTCCCGAATCACAAAATTAGGGTTATAGCTCAAACGTGCAACTCAGAAAGATCTGCGACGGTTCGGTGAGACACAGCGAAGCATCAACAGAGAGGCAGGCATAATCTCCATTCTCTCTCGTATGTGTTTCTTTGTCTGAAATCTCTTCTTTCTTTGTTGATCCTTTTTTTTTTTTTCATTTTTTCTGTTTGTTGAATCTGTGTTTTTGTTCGTTAACCGAAGAGATTTTTGTATGGATTTGAAGAAATTGGATAATTGTGATGTAACTAGCTGCTTGGGGTTAGGATCTCTGTGTGTATCGATTGAAAAAGTTCCATTTCTTCTTCGATTAGGTCAGAAATTGTGCTGCTGTCTGCGAAAGAAGCCTCTTTCTTCTGTTGTATACTATTTTCGTTTTCTATGTTCTTAGGGACATGGAATTGACGGAAACTGGAGTTAGATTCATACAATACCGGGCTATTTTTTTTTTTTTTTTTTTTAATTTGATAAGATTTAGGTTAATGAAATTAAATAACATTATTTATTTGGATACGATTATTGTATCTAAAACATGACTTCTCAATATATATAGGACTCTCAAGTTAGGTGATTATGTATGTGAGTTTAGCTTAATTCGCACCGTATTAGAAGACAATCTTAATAATTTATTTTAGCCTATTTCCTTTGTCTAGGTTTTCAAATTTTTCCTTAATCCGGTTTAAAGTTTCAATTTTTTTTCAAGTGACAATTCCATCCGGCGGATTCTGTGCCTTGATAAAGAATTCTTTATTGTTTCTCCGTTTTGGGTTTTCGAAAACAAACGCAAATTCGCAATCTTTAAATTCCTCTCCCAGAAATGTATTTTTTTATTGATTTGGCTTCCATTTTCGAGATTTGGGTTTTCCATCTGGGATCTTGATTGATTCCGTTCTTACAATTTCTCTGTACAGAAGAGATTTGTTTAAACTTGTGATTTCATATAACCGTATTGATTGATACTTTCTGTGAGCAGTGGAAGAAGATCTAATGGATAACATTGTGGTTGATTTAGTATGTTTAAATGATTTAGATCTCTCTCGCATTTCTTCATGACAGATTTTTGATTTAGGAATATGATATATAAAAGTTAAATTATAGCAAGTTATATTTTTGTTTCCGATTTTGATCTCTCATATGTATTTCCATTTTTGATTTAGGAATGTGATGTTATTAGGAATCCTTTGTTAATCTTTCTTTGATTTTTTAAAATCTTGTTCCTCTTTATTAGCCAATTTCTGGATTTGTTATCAGAAACTACGATTTTTTTAACATTGATATATTGCAGGATTGCATCCTAACTAAGCTTATTATAAATACCTTTTCTTCAGAGTGTTATAGAAATGCCTGAAAGAGAGGAAAAAATATGTTGTTTTCGTTATTCCAACCTCAATATTGTGATTTTTTCTAGATCTAGGTTTTGTGTATGTAGCTAATTGATTTGGTTTAGGTCTCGGATTTGATTCTGTTTAGATTATTCCGGGTGTGGTTTTCAGATCGTCCTTGATTTCATCAATTTTTGCTGCTTGCTTGTAATCGAAGTCTGATACTCTGATGATGATCAGCTTCTTTTTGTCCTTTCGAATCTAAGAACTCTAGTGTTTGATCTGATTTCGATTTCGTTATTTCTCTGTTGTTTTGTTTGCGTTTTTTCTAGAACTAGGTTTTGTGTATGTAGCTAATTGATTAGGTTCTAGTGTTGGATTTTGAAATCCAGTGTTTGATCTGATCTAATATCCTTGGCGTCCAAAAGACGGTGCATCTTTTTTTTTCAAAATCCAACCAAGGTAGCAAGAGTCATCGGACGGGGTCCAAGCTGCGTCAAAGTCGCAATGAAAAAGATTGGGCGAGGTAGTTCCCAGTGACGGTGGCGGTGGTTGTAGAGGAGTGGAGGGAGAATTGATCATTCCATTCTGTCGAATCGGCTTCACCGGCGATTCCGAAATCCATTCAAAGATGAGATTGTTTTGACTTTTCCATATTCTCCATGGAAATGGCTTCTGATTTTGTAAATCTGCTTGATTACTTGCTTTTGAATTCATCAATTTGGCTAGGTTTTTTGTAAATTGAATGTGGAATTGTTGATTTTCGGGAAATATCTTTTAAAAAATCAAAATCGTAACACAACATAAAATCTCGAAGGAACAATTCCTTAATGAGCATTATAGCCTAGACGAGTAGAATTTTTCTTTGATGATATGACGAATAAGCGTGTCTATTTTTTTTTTTTTTTAAATTGTTTCATTAAAACGACATCGTATATTGCAATGGTCTTTAAAACTTTTTAATTGGGCCTTTAATAAGTTTGTCTTCTTCTCTGTTATATATACAGGTTTGGAATGGCTATGTTGGAAGCGGAGGATTTCGAGTGGGGTGCTGTGGGACGGACAGAAGAAAGCATCACCTACTACGAGTCGTTTACCTTTGATGGCATCTATTACAGGCTTTTTGACTGCGTTTATTTTCTATTAGAAGGTCAATGCGAGACTTCCATCGGGCAGATTGTGAGCATGTTTGAGACATCAGAAGGGGACAAGAAAATCAAGGTGGTTTGGTTTTTCCGACCAATCGACATCCGCAACTTCTTGGGTACTTACGAGCCACGATGGTGTGAGTTGTTCCTGGCTTCTGGTGATGGCCCTGGTGTTTACAACATCAACCCTGTGGTAAAGTTCATCTCTTTTCCACCATCTTCTTCTTAATTACCGGAACCCTAATATATTGATGATGTTTCCTGTTTTGTCTTTGTTCAGGAGGAAATCTTGGGGAAATGCAATGTTTTATGCGTTTCGAATGACCCAAGAAACCCACAACCAACAGCATATCAGCTCAGGAACTCTCAGTATGTCTTCTCCCGCACATTCGACACAGGAGGAAGAATTATATCTCAACACTTTCCTGAAGAAATAGCTGGAATTAGAGGTTTGCATTATTAGAACACTGCTTTATTGTAAGCTCTTTGGATTTGCAAGTACTAATTGAATGGTTCTACAATTGCAGTGGAGAGATTTTTCAACAATCAGCCTCTACAAAATGGAAATACAGTCCCAGGGCTTCTCCACTGATGACATCAGAGAGGTGATTATGGTATATATAAAATAAAAGGAGGGTGGGTATATATGTTGTTATTGTGAGAGATTTAAAAGGAGGGGAGGGGGTGTATATATGTTTTTATTGTGAGATTTTCATATATATATATATATATATAGTTTGTAAGAGATATTTATCAAAACATTAATAAAGGTGTTATAGTTATTGTATTATACTGAAGATCTAACGGGTAAACTTTTTATAGTTTTTTTTTTACCATTAGCTCAAATTGCCTAACGGGTGTAGAAGCACAGAGGTCGCAACCATTAGACCACTTGCCTCCCACACTTTTTATAGCTTTTATACTATGTCGAGATTCTATACTTTGGTCGAACTTAAGATCTTGAGTTTTACTCAATAACACCTGACCAGTATGCTAAATGTCCATTATAGCTACTGATGCCCATCAAAAATAAATATTTGTGTATTCACAAGACCATAACCTCCATTTAGAGAGGTTAGGGAATAAGAATGGCTCAGAAATCTCAAGAAGCTAAGCTCTGCAGACATGTTCAAAATCTGGTAAAAGAAAAAAAAAATAGAATAAATGTGGGTGTATATATATATATAACTAGACTCCATTTATATACATTTTTTTGTACGCAAATATGATTTACATAAATTTTAACAACCCTCGTAAATTATATTTTTGTATTTTATACGATTACAAAACAAACTACAATAACATAATTCTCCAGATTTATATAAAATACAAATATATCTTATGTCGATTGTTAAAATTTATATAAACCAGATTTTTGTATATCAAAAATGCATTTAAATGAAATCTAGAAATTTTTGTATATACATACGGAATTTATTTTAAACATAATTCTATTCAATAATCCAAATTCCGTTTCTTGTATAGTTTTTATCGAAAATTGAAAATGCTTCCAACCAAAGTTTCAGTAACTAAAGCATGGCTGCTTTTTAGTTTTATACACCTTTGTTTGCGGGAAGATCTCGTATAGTAGAACTGTGCCTATGTGTTAGAAAAAAAGGCAATAACCTTAGATTTCTAAATTTTTTAAAACAGCTAGGCCGCATTTTTTATAATTAAAATATATTTATTTGTAATTTTGTTAAATTTGTTTGAATTAGACCACAGTTTAAATTAAAAAAATAAATCGTTTAAGACCTCTAGAATCCTTGGTACTGATGGCTCTGCGATGAACCCAATATATCTTTTGAAATTGTAGCAACTGCCAACTTCAATATTTATTTAGATTTGAGACTTTTTCATTTGAGTCACCATATCAGAACAAATACATACAAACCCACCTAAAGATGGGTCTATTCACATCCAGAAACTTCCTGAAAAACATTCATGGTAAAAAAAAAACGACAACAAAAACAAAAAGTTATTAATTTATTTCTCAAAATATTAACCCTACAAATTATAATTTTTAAAACTCAAAGCCATAAATGTGATATAGAGAGGTATGCCTATGTGTTAGAAAAAAGACAATTTGTCTTAAACCTCAATTAAAAAAAAAAAATTAGACCACTTTTTAAAAAATTAAACTATCTTTTTAGTAATTTTTTAATATGTTTAAATTGGACCACAATTTTAATAAAAATATTAAATTTCTATAAATAAAAAAATCGTTTTAGATAACCTTGGGCACGTCTCTGCGTTTGCAGACCTTGTCTGTAGATCAATTGAGATCATTGTTCTTATCAATGTCAAGTCTCATCCATTACATCTATATAAACATTGGTCATCAACCAAATTTTTAAAATAGAGACTGTTTTGTTCCAAAGAAGAAAAAAGAGCATTTATGTTAAGTAAAATGAGAAAATGATTTAACCTCGTTACTCAATAATAATAATATAAAACATACATGTGTATATATACACAAAAATATGGATATAATTTTTTATATATATACAAATCTGATTTATATAAATTTGACAACTGTTGTAAATCTGATTTATATAAATTTTCCATAATTAGTATTTTATATAATTTTGGAAATTTATCTTATTGTAATTATTTTAAACAGCTGTTAATTACCAAATTAAGACAATTAAATAGTGATTTAGAAATTGAAGCATTGTGTGTAAGTAATGAATATAATTTATTTGATGAAATATATTGGGATTTTATAAAGATAATATATAAGTATTGAATGTTTTGCCATTTGCTTAACTAAAAAAAAAAATATAATTTTCCCGCTTAATCTTTTTGATCCATTTATAAATCGTCAACGCCACCAGATTCTGCCACGTCACCACAATAAAAAATCTAACGGATAGCTTTCGAGAAATCTTGACCGTTGATTTCACCTTCTTCGTTCCCGCCTAACAAGCACTTGGAGAAATTGTTAGGTTTAACCAATATTGTCAACGTTTTGTTCTTATTCTCAGAGTTTTTGTATAATGGTTTCATCATATTTGCTTATCTGAATCTTCTCCGTGAATGGTTTCATCATATTATAATGATTTCATCAATATTGTCAACGTTGATTTCTGGTTCTCCTTCGTTGGAATTGATGAAAAAAATCTTAAGCTTTTTCGATTTTGATCATCTTCCGATTATTTTTCATTAGGTTACTATTCTCCTCTAATCAGGGCCGGCTCAACAATATCAGGGGCCCGAGCGAATTACACTACAATTTTTTTATGGGGTCCTAATTTCATATTTTATGGGCCATTTTTGTAAAAAAAATTTTTTTTTTGAAGATGGGCCATGGGCGGTCGTACCTCTCCTCCCCCTCCTAAGACGGCCCTGCCTCTAATGGGCCCTCCTTTGCTTCCAAGACATGTATCCGCAGTGATAAAATGTTAGAAGGATCCTATCAAAGCTCTAGAAATGTTCAATGCTATGAAAAAAGAAGATGGTTTCAAGCACACTTTATCTACTTACCGCAGCCTGGTTGAAAAGCTTGGCGTCCATGGGGAATTCGAGGCCATGGAACATGTTTTAGTGGATATGCGACATAATGTTAGTAACCATATGCTTGAAGGGGTTTATGTAGGGTCTATGAAGAATTATGTAAAGTTCAAGAAGCTGTAAATGTGTTTGAAAGGATGGATTTTTATGACTGCGTGCCCACTGTTTACTCTTATAATGCTATTATTAGTATATTGGTCGATAGTGGACACTTTGATCAAGCTCACAAGGTGTATATGAGGATGCGGGAAAAGGGTTTTTGGCTTATGCACCAACTCACCGGCAGAAGCGGTGTCTGTGTGTTTGAAAAAAAAAGGCAATCGCATTAGGTTTTAAATTTTTTAAAAAAATTTAGACCACATTTTTAAAAAAATTAAGCTATATTTATTAGTAATTTTGTTAAATTAGGTCACAATTTAATAAAAATATTAAATTTTCTTAGAAAATTTTTTTTTGCCTTAGACTTCCATAATTCTGGGGCATGGGGACACTGGGACTTAGATTTTTTGGGAATTGGCCCAGATTTACAAAAATGACCTGCATGCCCAAATTAATTACTTAAGCTCAGAATTTTCGGGGCCCAATTAATTTGTTTTTGAAAACGACATCGTTTCACTTGGGTTTCTTCTTCCTAATTTCTGAAACGCTGTTTCTTCTCTACTTTACTTGGAGAGACAACTAAAATGGGATTGGAGGCTTACTTCGAGAAGGAGAGTTGTGAACATTAGCGATACTAACTTTTCCATACCTATGAATCTTCTGCTCTATATCGATAGATAGTTGATTCCCAATTGGTATAAAATTAAAAAAAAAATCTCTATTTGAAAAGAAAGAAGAGGAAGTCTTTTTGTATACCCAATCCAATTCTTTTGCTTATCTGAGTATTCTACAGTTTCGGAGGATCTAATTTGAAAAATCGCTTAAGGTATGAATTCATTGCTATAGCTGCTCAAATCTCCGAGTTTTATCAAGGGAAGAAGTTCAAATCAACGGCCAAGATTGCTCGAAAGCTAACTAATCTCAAGTTCTCATCTCCGTCCGTTGATTTTCGATTGTGGTGACGTGGCGGAATCTGGTTGATTGATAAATGATTTGAAAGATTAAGCGGGAATTTTTTTTTTTTTTTTTTTTAGTTAAGTAAAT
>OVAW01001121.1:0-10500 GCA_900406365.1 Heliophila coronopifolia | reverse complement strand
GATGATG
The DNA here is from genome assembly GCA_900406365.1 of Heliophila coronopifolia. NCBI lineage: Eukaryota > Viridiplantae > Streptophyta > Magnoliopsida > Brassicales > Brassicaceae > Heliophila > Heliophila coronopifolia. Next base: position 10,493 of record OVAW01001121.1, on the reverse strand, counting down.
ATGACTATCCTTTAACTGACAAAGATGATGCTGAAGATAGTGATGATGAAGATGTTGATGATGATGGTGATGATTATGTTGATGATGACAAAGACTTTNAAGATGTTGATGATGATGGTGATGATTATGTTGATGATGACAAAGACTTTGTGCAGGATATTGATACCTATTACCCTGAAACTGATGATCTTGACTCCGGACACGAGATGAATTGTTCTATCTCTGATGCAAATGATGGTTCTGTTGAAAGCATGTTAGCTTCATGGAAGCGTTGCATTACCGGTGTGGGTCAGGGTTTTGAGAGTGTTGTTGAATTTCGTGATGCGCTGCAGAAATATGCAGTTTCTTCTCGTTTTGGGTACAGATTAAGTAAAAATGAATCAAATCGTGCATGTGGTGTTTGTTTAGTTGGAGGTTGTCCTTGGAAGATTTATGCATCATGGGTACCATCCGAAAGTGTTTTTCGGATTAAAAAATTTAATAGAAGGCATACATGTGGTGGAGAATCCTGGAAATCTGCTCATCCAAAAAAGAACTGGGTTGTGAGTATCATCAAGGAGAGATTGCTGGAGAACCCGAATCAGAAGACTAAGAACATTGCCGATTCGATTTTTAAAGATTTTGGTATTGAGCTCAGTTATTGCACTGTAAGACGAGGCATTGATGAAGCCAAAGGTGGACTTCATACATCATTTAAAGAGGCATATAAGCATTTGCCGCAGTTTATGAATAGGATAGTTGAGGCAAACCCTGGAAGTATGGTTAATCTTGTGGTTGGTGAGGACCGAAGATTTCAGCGGCTTTTTCTCGCTTTCCAATCTTGTATACGTGGCTTTCAAACTGGTTGCCGTCCGCTTCTTTTCCTTGATGCTATTCCATTTAAGTCTAGGTACCATGAGATTTTGTTAACAGCTTCTGCCTTGGATGGAGATGATGGTGTGCTTCCAGTGGCAATAGCCCTTGTGGATTTGGAAACTGATGAAACTTGGCATTGGTTTCTCGAACAATTAAGGATTGCTGTGCCCAGTTTACGACCCCTTACCTTTGTCTCTGACCGAGAGAAAGGACTAATGGGTTCCGTGTTGGAGATTTTCGAGAATGCCCATCATGGTTATTCCATACAATACTTGATGGAGGATTTTATGAGAAGCCTCCGAGGTCCGTTTCTTGGAGATGGGAAGCCATCATTATCATATAATTTACTGGCTGCAGCGCGTGCTGATCGACTTGATGGATTTAAGGTTTACACTGAGCAAATAAGACGAGTGTCTCCTAAAGCTTATGATTGGGTAATGCAGATTGAACCAAAGCACTGGGCCTGTGCATTATTTGAAGGCGAACCATACAGCCATATAACATCAGATGTAGGAGAGATCTATTCGAAATGGATCGAAGAAACTCAGGAGACTTTAATCGTTGAGAAGCTTGTCGCATTTGTGAGTAGAATTGTAGAGTTGGTAAACAGTAGCCAGGTGAAGTCAAAACAATGGTTCAGCCAACTTGTGCCATCTAAGGAAGAAAGTCTAGTGGAAGAATGCAAGAAAGCAAGCATGCTAAAAGTTTTCTTTTGTTCGGACACACTTTTCGAGGTTCACGATGGGTCGGTTCAACTCGTGGACATAAGTAACCAAACTTGCAGCTGTTTTGCTTGGAAGCCTACCGGTCTTCCTTGCCAGCACGCGATTGCTGTGATAAACAGAAAAGGCAGAAACCTATATGACTATTGTTCAAGTTTCTTTACTGTTGAGAGTTACCGTGCAACGTATGCAGAAGCTCTGAATCCAGTGGCGATTGACTTAGCTTTGACTGAGAATGAAGGCGGCAACAAAGAAGAAGATGAACAGGTACTTCCGCCTATGTATTCGCGGGTTCAGGGAGCAGACAAGAGAATCAAAGACAGGAAAAGAGGAAGATCAGTGTGCTGTACAAAATGCGGAGGAGTAGGACATAACAAGGCTACATGCAAGGATGATTGAAAGTCTCGTTTTGTACAGAGGTTTGCATAAGAACATCCCTCTTTCTCTCTTCCTTGGTTGTATAAATCAATAAAAAAACACAGCAAAGTTTTTAATATGCTTTGTAGTCTAGCATTTTGCTTTGTGACAATACCATTTTCTGGTCTTTCTAACTGTTGTTTGACTTCAGCTTAATTTTCTTTCATCTATCTGCACTGTTGAGCTGGTTCCAAACCCCAATTTATAGTCTCTAGCTAGAATCTGTTATTTATAAATTAGACAAATAGCAAAAAAAAATAAGGAAATATATTTGAATGCTCAATAACCATTTGTCTTGAATATGAGCAAGTAAATTAAGTTTGTTTTTCTACTGTGTTCGAATTTGTGTTGTTTCTAGATGGAAATTTCCTAGGATTAAAGTTTTTACTCGTTTATATCCAAATAAACTATGATTAAGCTTTTCAGTTTGTTTCAAAAAAAAAAAAAAAAAAAATCACAAAAGAATTAAGTTGTTAATTATAGTTGAAATGAACTTATAATAAAACTATTTGTTTATTGTAATGTGGTAAAGAACACCAAAGTAACCAAGTTTACAGGGTACAGTAGAGGGGAAAATAAAAAGTGAATTCAATGTTAAGTAGATAGTGCTTAATCACAGACAAATAAATTGAAAGATTCACAGCAACAATTCTAAAGAGTCTTTTTATTCAACAAGGAAACTGTAACAAATTTCAAATATAGCGGGAGGGAAGAAACATCATATTATAAGCATACAAAGTATAATAAGTAATAAAAAGATATGGTTTAGGGTAGCTTAAAGAGTAAACCAAATATCTCCACATACTTTTAAGGCAGACTTAAGTGAATCACTTAGCAATCCAGTCAACCACAACACTCCTGATATAATGCTTCTTCAGCTTTCTCCTTCGAACACTATTTCCCCTGCGCGCCCATTGTTTTCTCTTAGCTCTCTATCTAAAGTTTAGTGAAGTGAATTTAGATAACTTACCAGTACTGGTTGTGTAACACAAACTCATCTGTTTCTACTTTCTTCCCATCGTCATTGCGATTCCAATGGTATATTGCGTGTGTTCGGTTTTTTATATCTAGAGTAGAGTGGCCGTAGCTAGCTTCTCTAAATGCTGAATACTCTGGTTGTGGTTCCATAAACCTGAAAATCCAATTACAAAAATAATAATGAAAATTTGCTACACATAAGCATGTTTATAATGATCAGATTTGAAGATGAGGTTACTGTATCTAGCCTACGACTGAATGTAGCTGATTAGATCTCTTGTGAGTTGGTTCAAGGCAAGTTAGTGATGTATAGGTTTATAAGTATCTCTCCCCATAATGATTTGGGAAGAGGTGTCAATTTGGGCCCCCCGCGGGTTTAGCCTAACCTACACCGCAACAGGACGGTCATTGGCGTTGTATTTTTAAGTCTAAATTTAATGCGGTTATTTGGATTCAACCCATATCTATCCACGGGCTTTTGCGGGTGGGGCACGCGGGGCCCGCAAGTTAGCCCATTAACCCATTTAACATTCAACTCAAATAAGAACATCTCTCGATTCCAATATATTCATCGCCCGAACTCGTCTATTTATGAATTTGTAAGAATTATATATTTTAGTTTATAATAATCTATTTTGGCAAGAAAAAAATTTTCTTTTGAACGAATTATGCTTATTTTTTAAAATAAAAATGGGGTCCAGAAAAAAATTGTCTAGCCCGTGGTCACCACTTTTCTGCGCGGCGCGGTTCATGAGCGCACATTTTTAGCCTGCATACTTTTTTATAAACCGTGGTCAGGTGCCCACCCACACCCACCCACTTTGACAGTCCTATGAATTTTTTTTTTTTTTTTGGGGGGGGGGAGTGTTAATCAGATTCCATGGCTAGCTCTTTTCTGTTCAAGCAATCTTATTAGATTTGTTAATGTCACTCACCTTGCAGCAAGACCTTCTTGATTTCCTCCGTCTCCAACTGTAATATAAACAGGAGCTGAATTATCTGGAACCGGATATCGATCTCCGCTTGACACATTATAACGCACATTTGATATTCGGTACTGACATAGAGAAAAAAGCATGTTACTAAATCAATGAGAAGCATATAAAANAAAAAAAAAAAAAAAAAAAAGATGGGGGGGGGGGGGGAGGGGGAGCTTATAGGAATAAGCAAGTACCGATCTCTCGTAGGCATGAACATGCCCAGCAAAGACTACATCAACTTTGTATTTGACAAACCATTCCTCAAAAGCTGCTCGCATGCTTTCACCCTCCATGAAATGTGCTTCGTTACTGTTGTAAATCGGGGAGTGCGTCAAAACAATTAGCCAAGGAGTTTTCTCCCGGTCAACTCTTTTGAACTCCTCACTAAGCCAATGCCATTGCGGGGTATACTTCACTGCACAACACTCGGAAAACGTGATGCTTAAGATGGATATCCTAAAGTAAATATGCTCATTGGTATAAACCTTTTTTATATATAACTGAAGAAGACAAAATGAGAAGGAGGGAATGTGATTGAACAATTAGGATATTACCAAAGGGAGAATAGCTGGAGAGGACAATGATATGAGCCGACGCTCGCCTAACAGCATACCATAGAGGACTGCTACTTTTCGAGGCTAAGTAAGGCGTTGTGTAACGCTGAAGGAAATTCTTGAAAGGTGACACTTCCCCCTGTAAATGTTTTAATAATATCAAAATTCATGTAGCCAAATAACTTTTTTATTTTAAGCTTCAATGTGATTTCTTAAACACATGCAACAATTGATCCATGTCTGTAGTACTGGAACAACTAAACTATTACGTGTTTATACATAACCTATACGACATTTGGGTAGGTAGTGAGTTACTACAAGATGACTCGAGAAATTTACCATGTAAGGCATGTAATCTATTTCATGATTTCCTGCAGACCAGAGCCAAGGTTGATAAGCGGTACTACGCTCCACAAAACGACCCCAGCTATCCCATCTTACACCGACATCGTTATACTTATATCTGTCAGCATAAGAGAGATCTCCTAGAAATAAGACAGCTTGAGCTCCACTCTGCATGTAGTGTTCTAGTGTGGATAACGAGTTGAATGTTTGGCCCATATCGCCTACAATTCGTAAATGAAACTGAGTTTGGGAGATGGAGAAGCAAGTCAAGTAATCTATTTGAAACAATATTTCAAAATATTTGTGCAATGAATCTTAATGAACAAAGTCATGGTACGAGAAAAATGTATTTACATTGAAATACTAGCCAGATGTATTTGAGTAGGGCTGCCAATTCAGACGGGCCGCACGCGGCCTTAGCCAACCCCGCACCACCAGAGGGCAGTCATGGGTGTAACATTTCCGTACGCGGGTTTTTGCGGTTTATTTTATCTGGCCATTTCCATCTGCCGGTTTTTTCGGTTTATTGTATCTAACCCATTTCCACCCGGGGGCTTTTCCCCGCGGGTTAATCCATTAACCCATTATATATTTAACCCAAATAAGAACACTTCTCCATTTCAATATTTTCATCGTCCAAACTCGTCTATTTTTATGTATTTGGCAGGAATTCTATCTATACATTCTAATTTATAAATATGTATTTGGCAAAAAATAGTATTTTAATGAATTATGCATATTACAAAAAATAAGATTTCTGGAAAACAAATATGTATAGCCCACGGACAGGGCGCAGTCGCAGCTTGTTTGCGCGGCATGGTCATGGACACATTGGGCATAGTAACGACCACACATTTAGCCCGCATGTTTTTCGACTAATTTGAGAGACAATAAGTAACTCTTTACAACAAAAAATATGACATACCAATAATGCCAAATTTATATGAAGCATCTGGATGAATAGCTGGCGGTGTAACAAACCAAAACTCCCGGGAAGATTCACCACTTTCAATTTTGTAATAGTATTTTCTATCATACTGTCAGCCAACCAACGTATATAGATTAGCACTGTCCCAATAAATAGCAGGCAAACAATTGCATTTAAATGAAGTATAAACTAAAGATCACATAGGTCCAAAGACAAAACATTGAATATCAATTCCATTTTCTAAATGCTTGTCATGTATGTACAGTGCAATAGACAGACAACCATTATATAGTTTCATATTCAATTCGCTACCAAAGTAATATATATCAGTTTTGTTATAGTTCAACCAAAAACAAAATCTTCTTTTATTGGTAGATTGTTACCTCAAGGCCAGTGACAAGGCAGTGATGAGTATACCCAGACTTGTATTCATAAAATGTGTAGTTTGTGTATGTCCCCTCAGCCACAAAATTGTAATTCCCCTGCACCAAGCCATAATGTACTTTGCTGGAACCAGGTTCATCTGGTGTGACCCATGAGACTATAACAGCCTTTCCATCATAATCACCTTGGGTAATATGCACCTATTTAAATTATAGGTTTAGTAGTTAGTTAAGTTAAAAATGTAACACACATTTTGTAAGTTCCTGATCAATGAAGAACAGAGATTTCTGTAACAGCCTTTTCTTCTAATATGGTATCAGACGGATTATGGGTTCCAACTTCTATGTCCGCAAGCCTATGCAGACAGGCACCCGCGAGCCCGCTGTTTAGCCCGTAAACATATATTTTGTAACCAACCATCCAACAATGAACCCAACCCAACAGTCTATGAACCCAATCCAACCACCCAACCATAAACCCAACTTAACTGTCCAACCATGAACTCAGTCAAACCGCCCAACCATGAAAAAAATATTGGACTAAAAATTTCAGCAGGCCTGCGGACAAGCATGCGGTCACCCATTATCCGCGCGGGGCGGTCATGGTGATAAGACTTTCGTCTGCCAGACCATATGGTTTTCATTTCTGACAACAATAAGCCTGCAGGATTTTTACAAAAACCGCGGTTGGCACCGAACCGCTTTGACACCCATATTATTCAAACCTCAAACCAAATTCCTTCTCTCTCGCATACATCCTTCTCGTATTTATATTCATATTCAATTCTAACATTAACAAAATCTTGAAAAACTCTAAAAACAAAGAAAAACCAAAAAAAGCAGAATAAAAAACAAATAACACTCACTTGTTGTGGAGCATTATACCCTTTTGGTACTTTGAAAACAGCATGGTCAAGTGGAATATCAACGGCGGGCCATTCGGATCTAAGAAAACTACTTGTGATGCCAGCATCTCCATGTAAAATTGAGCTCAAGAACACAGAAAATATCAGCAAACGATGCATCCCTCCCATACTTTTTAATTTGTTTGCCTCAAATCTCCGAAATCTCGGCTCAATTTACCTGTCAACGACACCAAAAATTTGTCATCAATCAAAGTTGCTCAAGGTAGGATAAAAAATCAGATTCAACAAATTCATCGATTGAGCATTAAATAAACATCCAATATTCAACAAAGAGATTAAAACAAATCTTTGAATCATAACGATTAACAGAAATTGAGGGAGGAAGAAAATGAGATTCAGGAGAAGAAGTCGATGGAAGTTATTTACCTGGAAATTGATGATGACATGCGGAGATTAATTGCAGCATTCGTCAATCCTTCAAATGTATATAGAGAGGTAATTAATTATACACGTGTAGGTTTGTGATTGGTTTATAAATTTAATGGGCCAGATAGATTGAATCTTAAGTGAAAGTGGATAACGTAACCATAAACAAAAGCTTTTAATGCATCACAACTAACCCCCTTTTTTTTTTTCTTCAAGTGCATCACAACTAACTTATTAGAGTGTGAGCATATAGTATCGAAATTTCGATTTCCCGCATCGATAATAATTTTTTTTTTTTTTTAATAAAATTTAGACTAATGAATCGATACATTGCTATCAAAGTTGATAAAAAGTACGAAGGCTAAGCAAATCTCGCCATTATTTCGATAAGATGATCTAACCTTATAATAGAAAAGCGTGCCTGAGTGGATTTGAAGGTGAGACAATACTTTAAAGGTACACATGTCTATGAACACGCGACAGATCTGAGTCTTCACACTGTACAATGCCAAAAAAAAAACAATTGCTTTGGTTCCGTGACATGTGAATGCCCATTTTCTAAACTTTGCCTAAATATAAAATATATTTAAATAATTAATTTAAGAAAATTTTACAACACAACACAGGTTAGAATTTGGGCTTCCATCTCAAAACCAATTGGCAATGAGAGGATTGACTCAAATCCTTTATATATTACTTGAATCACATCCACACTTCCAATGTGGGATTCCAATAACACAACACAAATAAATTACAGCCTAGTCAATTAATATCATAGTCCAATTAAACAAACTAAGTTGAAGAAAAAAAACTAAGCAAATGTTTTTTTTTTGTCGGCAAAACTAAACAAAATATCTGTTTGAAAATAAATAAAATGTCCTACACCTTTCGTTTGTCTTTTACATGACTTGAGACTTGATCTTCCACCCATTTATTTTCATCTTAATTTCAATTTTATTTTTCAATTCTAATTTCTATGAAAATCTAGTTAATGAAGTTAATTAATTCACATAATATTTATCTTAATTTAAATATATATAAATGGATATTTTTTGTCGAAGATCTAAATTTATATTATAGTTGAATTTATATATATATAAATTGTTTCTCCATATAATGTTATATGAATTGTTTCTACAAGACCAATTGGATTTTAAGCTTTATTAATATATGTCTTGAAACTCTAATCTTGTCTGACAGACATATAGAAATGGATACATAATATTAAACTAGATCCAAAAAATCACCAAAATATTCAAGACAAAGAAAACCAAAGAAGAAATGGAAAATCCAATACATCAAATCCGTCAAAGTTCAAACTAAAACCAAATCACAAATTTGTGGGAAAATAACTTCTTATCTCTTTATCACGGGCATGAATCTTTTTATTCATTACTAAATATTTTGAACTACTATAGAGTATAGACTTAATAATTAAATCGTTGAAATAAATATTAAAAAATTGGTTGCATGACTACCATAAAACAATTTATTTGCACTGTTTTGGAGCCGATTTGCGACCAAATTCACCGGAGCTTGAGGCGGGACGACGCTGCTAGCAAACAATTAACATTTTTTTTTTTTACTTTTAAATTTGAAGTAGTAAAATGATTAAAGATTAGAGGTAAGGACTTTATTATAATTGTTTTAAAAATAAATTAAAAGAAGTTAAATTATATTTTTGGAAGTTTTTGCATAATAACTCGTTTACAAGCTGTTATTGACCATTTTAAAAAATATTGGTAGGCATGTAAGTCGTAACAATGTAATGTATTAGCCAAGTTTTTTCATCTTTTAAATTTTAATGTTATATAATGTTTTAGTAATGTATTTGGGTAGATGATTATTTTTTTTTCAATTAAAAGAATTTAACATCTTTTATTAATAATTTAAAGTTACTAATATTTTGTTTACTTCAATAAATTGCTAATATACTGACTTTATATAAAATTAGAAAATGTTTTAAAATATATTTTTTGCAATATTGGATCTAGTATTTAATAAAATACTGACAGTTGTCACAACCATTAAACCATTAAACTAATTGTCTTATATAATTGAAATTTTTATTTTTATTTTTGGTAAAAATTTGAAAATTTGAATTTTTTTTTTTTTTNTTTTTTTTTTTTTTTTTTTTTTTTTTTTTTTTTGCAGTAAGATTTGTTTCTAAATCGGTGCGATGGTAACAAGACTACGTTGGAAAGAGTCTATAAATACGTCTTCCAAACACAGACGAGTTTATCATGGAGCCAAGCTTATGTTGTCTACATAAAGTAAGAGTACGATGTTGTCTAGTTTCCCATTTAATATCGAATATTTTATTCGAACTTATATCCAATCCAACGACCAACCAACAATATATATATATGGATTATTTCTTACATGAAAATATAGACATAACTAGCATTTTGTGGTCAATGTCTCAATTTCAAGTTCGTGTAACTGTGTTTTTGGTCTCTCGTTATTTCACAGATAATGTCGATATATTGATTAAAAAAACGAATTTATTTACAATCTGAAAGAAATAAAATGTTCAATGATATTAACTTTTCATTACATAATACATTTACAATAATTAAGTATGTATATATTATAGAGTACCATTATCCTTTAAAATGTATTTGTTGCTTACGAATAAATTTATATAAAAGATGTATATATGTAAAAATGGTGGTGTGAGAGAGTGTAGCCTATGTAAAAATTTAATCAGAGGCGGCTTACCCATACGAGGAGGATGAGGTGCGGTCGCCCAAGACCTTGGATAAAATGAGTCCATAAATATACAGTTAAAATATATGGACTCATTTTTACCGAAGGTCATCTAATAAAACAGTTAAATTAATCAAATTTTACCTTGTATTTTTTTAATTTTCAGTGGAAATTTGAAAGCCGAAATGACTTATAAAATGAAAGTAATAAAAAAAAAATTTTTGGCCAATATGTATATATATATATATTGTAAAAAAAAAATAGAATTCTAAATGAGTACACAAAATATTATTAAATATTAAAAGAAGAATTTGTCCGCGCCATCTTGGG
>OVAW01001115.1:0-10512 GCA_900406365.1 Heliophila coronopifolia | reverse complement strand
TTATCACTCGGTGGCGGACCACTATTGGTTCCTATTTCCACTTTTGTCTTACCGGAATGACCGCCTTCTCCCTGGCGTACCATTTTTGTAGAAGTGATCCTCTTCCTCGGAGATGCTAACATTTGGACGTTCCTTTTTCTTGAACTTGCACCTCTGAGACTAAAATTGGCTTTTGTAGTTCTCTTTCTCACTCCTTGAGTGCCACCTATTCCTTTGTTAGCCACTGTATTTTCCTCAAATCCATTCACATCCAATTGTTGTTCTTCACAAATTGTGTCAAGATTCAACCTTGTCTCCGTGATCTCATTCATCTTTTCACTTTTGTTTTCCATGTTGTCTTCAACCATATATTCAGCCATACTTGCTGGTTTTGACTCTCCAAAAAGTTTTTTCCTAGCTGATTTTACAGGCTCCAAATTGAGCTCCTCCATCTTAGGAAACATGTTGTCTCCATCTTTGTTATCCACCCCATTACTAGTCTCATCATCTTGTCTTTCATACGTAGCTACCTCCTTATAGTTTCCCTCTCCATTTGGGTTTCCATTAGCAGCTTTTGCAGCTTTTGTCTCTCCCTCCTGGTTTGATCTCTTCCATACTAGGTTATGTTGTTGTAGCCTCTGCGAACTACCAGATCTAGGTACATGTACCATGCTTCTCTGGCCCCCCTCCTCCTTGATTGCTCGCGAGTAAAGTCATTCCTGCTATGAACACTTATCGATGAACACTTATCGATGAACACTTATAAATACCACTTCTAAGAAAAATCCCTAATTATATTTTCATCTCTCCGTTTTGTTTGGTCATGGATGAAGTAAGAGAAACTTCATTGATCAGTTACGTAACGCCTACGAATCGATCTTAAACTAGTAATAAATTCTAGAAAAAAATTCAAATTATTTATCTTTATTGATCTAATTAATCTCAATTATTATTTTTTTTTCAAATCATATATATATTTGCTTTTGTTATCAAGAAAATCATGCGATTGTAAACTTTCTATCCTTTTACAAATTGGAAATCAATTTTATGTTTATCTAATCTCTTTTTAGCTATGAGTAATATTGTTTTTCTAGAGAGAAATTAACATAAAAGATTCCTATGTTAAATTGCAATAAATTTTCAAAAAAAAAAAAAACATAACTGAGCATCTTAACATTGTAAGCGTAAGAATTTTAAAAGAAACTCAATAGTTTATTGGATTTAATTGTTTATAAAAAGAATTATGCTATAAATAAACAATTGATAGAATTAATGGTGTAACGGTCAGAAATTTAAAATAAACTAAATAATTGTTGAATTGAATTGTTAACAAAAATAAATTAATGGTAGAATTTAATGTCTTAGTTATTGTATCATATAGAAAATTGAACGTTTAAAATTTTATTCATTAAAGTTTTTTCGGTTAAAAGTTCTATAAATATAGTAAAATTCAAAGGTAAAAACATTTTCCGTAAAATCAAAATTTCCTTTTAAAAATTATATATATACTTCTGTTCAGGACTCAGGAGGATCATGCCATTGTTAAGTTTTGTAACCTTTACGATTTGCAAATCACTTTTAATTTTCTTACTCTATCCAATTATTGTTTTATCTATTTTGTTGAAGTTTGCTTATGTCATACAAAATACTGTTTTTTTTTTTTAAATACCCGACCTATTTTCTTACACAGCTTTGGAGGATTGTTCACAAAGTCGCAATTCGTTGCGAGAACCCTTGGAACTTTTTCCTATGTGTGTGGTATGCTTGAAAAAAAACAATTTAAGACTACCTAACAATATTATTGTTCTTTTTTCCGCATCCAGGTAACTTCTCTACTGTTCCAAGTAATGTACTATTAAAATATATTTAATTTCAACTGAAATCATTGTCATTACTCATTAGTATTGCTGTGTGTGTTTTTCTAACTAGCGATGAGGATGTGGCCAACACAGATAATTGAAATGCCCACTTGGATCATTTAAGATTTGTATCATCCTTTTGGTAACAAACAAATACTTGATCTTCATTTTCAGTATATTGTTACTAAGATAAGTTTGGACTTTTTGATAAAGCATATAACAAGTTTTTGCAGATTTTGGTGTTTTTGCTTATACTTGGTTTGCAGGTATGAACATTTTCCTAATTTGAAAGCTACCTTATATTTATCTTGACATAAATAACTCAGAGGATCCCCCGTACGTACCACACCAAAGTATTTAAATTCTCAGTCAAATCGACATGTCAAAACATAGCAAATAGCCTCCATTCCTCCAGACTAAGTCTCTCTGCAGATCTTATCCACCCTTTGTTGGCTAAAACTCTCCCTATTCTACATTTCCGCATATATATAACATATCATTCCGTTATTTTTGTTGATTTAGTATAAATAAACTTGAAATTATATGAATAACTATTTAGTATTAATAAATATGAGACTAAATTTATATATGTCGAAAAAAATAAAATTTATTATCAGAAATTTATTTGGTATCTATTAGAATTTTCATACATATTCATTTTTTCCTTTTACTATGCACATACAATTTGTTTTTTTTTTTAATAGAAAACTTACTAATCTCGTGCATGGCACGAAACATCATCTAATATAAAATTACTCAATAATCAACTATTTAATATATTGAATAAATGACACTAGTTCAGTATTTAGGCCAAATAAATTAAATAACCAAAAAAGCAAACCAAACCAAACCAAGCCAGATTCTAACTAGATTGTTAAACCCTGCCGTTCGTGTCAAGTAAACCAGCTTTACCTTCACATGCAAAGCATTATTTCTTCTCCAGACACTTTACAATGCTTTTCCGCAGAAAATACACTTTGTAAAATACTTCCAGAAACCAGGTTCATCCTCAGAATCATTTTCTGATTGATCGGAGAAGCCTCTTCTCGAATTATGCTAAAACAATCGAAAATACCAATTCAATCAGTGTCTTTGTTTCCGAAAACTTACAAAAAATAAAATCGTTTAACTTTAATAAGAATGATGATATGGAGATGAAGAATATTTACCTCGAAACTGGAGTTTGTACGAGTAAAAGAACATATGGATTCCTGCTCGGTTAAAATGTTATCTGACGACCATAACCTTTGACTGCGCGACACAAACATTTAAAACATTAATTAAACTACTAGAGCTTATATATATATAGATGTATATGACTTACAAACGATGCATATATTTTACCTGCTGCCACGTCCATATATTTCTTCTGCCGGAATTAAGTTATAATTAGATTGGTATGAGTGTGCAAAACCAGGTACTTCACTGAGCTGGAGAGAGTCAGAAGAAGAGCAACTTCCAGGAAACATATGGCTTGATCCTTCTCCTGAATGATCTTCACAGCAATTAGACGAGAGGGTGCTGAAGATATGATCAAATAAGAAGAAGAATCAGCAAATAATAGTATTAATGAAGTCAAAGGAGACTATATATAGGGTTACATATACATTAGAGAAGCTGGTTCTGGAAAATCTGATTTGGTTTCTAAGATGCCACCGTTTAGCCCTTCACGTGAAGGCTGAGGATTTGCAAGTACTAGATTCTCCAGTTTCAAATCACCATCCATGAGAATGTTACCAGAAAGGGATCTCCTAATTAGTGGCCTGCAGTTCATATAGTGTATTGGAAATTTGGAATATATATATTAATTCTTTTTTGCAGTTATTTAAAAAACAAATAGGTACCTATTCTCGATATCTAAGTGAGAACTAGTTATTCTGGTGTTGTGTTGGTCAGAATCCAACTCCCATATTGCTGGCCTCCCTAATCGAGGCCGGAAATGCCCCAAAAACCTGTTAAGATTAAACCATCTTTTTAAACTAAACAAACTTATAGTAAAATTAAAAAGGGGGGGGGGGGCAAGAATATGGAGCTTACACATTAATAGCGTTCTGCTTTTGGCTGTCCATATAAGTGTTACTGTAGTAACGATGCAAAACTGTTAAAACATCACGGTGCTTCTTCACTTTGTTAAAACCACCACTCAGATCACAGAACATCTGTTAAAGCAATTATAATTTGCAAAGTTGATACACATAGTTCAGAAATCCATCTAATGGATAGTAGGAAAATCAAATTAAATGACCTTGCTGTGTGCGTTCGAGCCACCATATTGCATCGCAATTGTATCACCCATGTTTTGGTAAGTTTCCATCAATTTTTTCGCCAGAGGATTTTTAAGATCGACGACAGGAGGTCCTCTGATACCCATTGTCTGTAGTTGATACGCAAGAGCTACCAATCCGTATGCATACTGAGCAAAATTAGTACGATCCAAGCAGTCTACGCAGTTGGTCCTCAAGACTCCATTTTGACGATTTAGTATATCCGGTTTCAAAGCTTCATTCTCCGGACGATTGGCCCCTTCCTCTTGGCTCGGAATAGGGTTACTGGAGCATGGTAGCATTAGTATTAGGATTTATGTACCAAAAACCATAAAAATCAAAAAAAAAAAAATTGTATTTCCAAATACTAAAAAACTTACTTGAAAAATGATTCGTTAAATACACCTTGAGCTCCAACACCAGAAGGACACTTACAGAAAAATACGTCAGTTGATTCCACTGATTGTCTTGCATAGATACATAACTGGTGGAATGCATCATTAACTCCACTGCAAAGTCAACCCAAAAAAAAAACATATTAAAGAGTTTTACATATTACAAACTAAATCACCAATTGCTGCTTAGTGGGTGCACAAATGCAGTACATTTTGTAGTGTTTGTTTAAATCAAAATGATTTGTCTTTAGACGGTCCTCCTCCTTCACCACTCTGTTAATAAACCAAATTGACTTTGCAAAGTCTTCCCGTAAAATGGTTTCTCGATGTGCTTTCCCATTTGTGGGATCCTACAAAACAGCAAAAACGCATTCAATCTTTCGATAATCCAAGAAAGGTCAGAAGCATGTTTGAGAAAATCAGAGAGCTTACTTTTAGGAGGTTCAGAATTGTGATCTGTTGCCCATACCTCAGTCTCAAATTTTCAAAGTGGCGGCGCGTAGCCTCATAGCTCGCGTCCTTGTTGTTTACTGTGACTCATAAAAGACAGAAACAAGAGTGTGTTATAATAAGAAAATAAACCAAGGACCCCTTTTTTACAAATGTACTTTACCTATAATCTTGGGCTGTGGATTGAAGAAAGATGTTTCCTGCGACCAATATAGAGGTATGGATCCTCGAACCTGCACAACTGATGCTATTGGGATTTTCTGACCCTCAGGAACCTTTTTGGAAACAATCTGCTCTGTCTCAACGTCATTGGCTACTCTGCCTACTTCATTTACACCACGCCTTAAATATCTGCACATTAACAGGGAGGAGGCAATGAATCTTGTAGTTAAATTGCACCTATCTTATTCAAATATGATATGGTATTTGCATAAGAAGTACCTTGTACCAGCATAATGCCGTGAACGCCGAGCAATGACAGTTACTACAAAATCTTCACCGTATACTGAACATATAGTCTGGACAAAGCAGCAAAATATCAGTAAGACATTTATCTTCTAAGGAGATTAGCAAAAAATTTTGGAAAATCTCCATGTCTAAACCATTCATTTGATTATTACCTGTTCAAAGAATCCATATACCAATGCAACTGTCCATATGGTATTCTGCAGGATCGTTCTGATCCCACGTGTTAAATATCCATTCCACACAAACATCTTGTCGTCGTGAGATTTTCCCTTCTCAGTTTTGCAAACGTTCTTCTGAACGGTATACATGAGGTGATAAGTGTAACTGAAGTAGAAGTTTTTGCTAAGATTCACCATGCTTAGGAGCCTCGTATACCTATGATAGAAAATGGGAAAACATGAAAAATTTGTGTTTAGGTAAAGTTTATACAAGACAATTTTCATTATAATATCGATGTTTCACTTGGCTCTATTCAGAGCCGGCCCTGGATTAAAAATAATGGACCACATACCTCTCCTCGTCTGAAGAACTAGCCACTTTCGTCTGAACGGAAGGATGTGGAATCACGATCATTTTACTCTCTTCTATACCATACACAGTATGGCCAGAGATCTCGCCCACTTTCTTTCGTTTTGTTATGACCAGCATGTAATAGGGCTCCAAAAACCTCACAAATCCTGCACGATAAGAATCAATATATTGATCCATGAGTTTGGAAAAGAAGGGACAAAGTCGTCATGCAGTGGTGGTAGTAAAGAAGCGAACCAATAATTCCATAACAAGTTGTGACTGCTTCAAACCCACCATCCTTCTTGTTCCCTCGACGTAACCATCCTTTAAGTTCTCGTATTTCTTCAATTGTATACTTTGTTGGATCTTCATATAAATTTAACTCGTCTGGGTCACTTCGATCAATCTTAAGAACCCTCCAAAAGCTTTTCTTCTCGTCTTTCCCAATCAAATAGTAATTCTGCACAATCAAATAAATTATGGAAAACTTAGAACTAACAACATCTACATCATGTCAAGCTACCTTATACTACAAGTCACAAGAAATAACCTAAAAACAGATATTGAATAATTAATGCTATCAAACAAATTCAAATCCATTAAACATAATGAATTAAAAACACATTGATGCAAATCAATAGTAATTTAGAAGATACTAATAAGAAAAATGAATAAGGTTGACAAATTCACAGATTATGATCATGCGGAAATTAAAAGAAAGAGGAGCAGCTTTTTATTATACCCTCGTAGTAGCGTAGAGGTTGAATTCCTGAAGAACGGGCAAGTTAATCAGTTCGGACCTCGAGTCATCCCGAGGCTCCGAACCCATCACGCTAAATAAATCTGAAATTCCGAACGTGAACAGATCGAGCTGAAAGCCCGTTTAACCCCGATTTCGAAGCGGTAAGATGAGATAAGTAGATTAGGAATCAAAACAGGAAAATCCGAGAAGAAGATAACGAAGAAGAAGACGATTTCGATGATGATGAAGAAGAAGATAGAAAGAGTGACCAAGTCGGAGTAAGAGAAGACCTCTCTAAAATCTTTTCTTTTCTTTTATTTTTTTTTTTGTTAACCTTTTGGGCGCTAATTCTCTTCTATTTATAGCCTTTCCGATAAGCGGCCTTTTCTGAACTAACTTAAAAAGCTCTACCTGTTCCGTGTTTTTTAAGTTCTCTATTTTTTTTTTTTCTATATCTACTAGTACTATTTATTAAAATCAAATCGTTTTATTAAAAAACTTTAAAACACAAAAAAAAATTACAAGTTATGTTATTGAAAATAAAATACATCATGGACATAGTTAAAAAAAAAAACTTATTTTTTAGAAAAAAAAAACACGATATATTTTGTTTGTTTATAAATATTAGTTAATCTGATCGGGTTAAAATTCGATTACTTTAGTTTACAGCAAGTTTTAATTTGAGAAAATATTTTAGTTTGATTTTTATCCCTTTAGCTAGGTTCGAAGTTCTATTATTTTCTTAACTTATTTAAATACTAAAAATAAGTTACACTAATAGAATAACAAATAAGATATGCGGATCCAATATATGAACCATTCAGATTTTCATATATATAATCAAATTTATTTATCTTATATATAATATAATATATGTTAAAATAAATATAAACATTTCGATTGTTATGAATATGATAATTAGTATATAGTTTTTCCCAAATTTATAATAAAATACGAGCTGAAGGCGCAATGGCCGACCCTTTCGTTGGTTAGCATCGCTAAGTCCTCTAAATGATGGATATGTCACATGTGTTGTGTTTATAGTTTAAAGTTTATAGTGTATACGTGTTTATTCTTTATAAATATACTAAATGTGAACAATTCTTTTGATGCTTTATTTATTTTCATTATTTAACTATAATATTTTCGTCAATCTTGTTGTCTAAGAATTAAATACTATGTCCAAGTATTATTTGTTAATGACTGATATTAGAAGTAAACTGCGACCAGGTACCTGAACCTTTCAGTTGAAGGAAATTCCTTGGTTGTATCCCGACTAGCTTTCAATATATACTAGTTGCCTTTGTCAAAATTATTGATCACTATTATATTGTTAAAAGTAGAAAGAATGAGAATAGTTTTTTAAATAAACTTTTATTGTATTTACATGATAAATTATTATATATTTTTTTCATTTTTAATTGATCATTTTCTAAATTATTTAAAATTTCAAAATTTAATAAAATAAATACTATCGCATATAGTATATATATATATATATATATATATATATATATATTTCCAAATCTTACTACACATACTTACATTAATCAATATTGTATATTTTATTAAAATTATTTAAAAAATGATAATAAATGAAAAATATAAACGTATAGTTAAAACAAATCTAAATTGTAATATCATAACTGCTAATAAGGATGAAGGTTAACGGCTAAACAGATGATCTAGGTAACTAATGATATATAGCGAATGGCTGGATGCCATTCTGTTTAGTTGTGATAGTGCACTAATAGTGACAATGATATTGAGAGTTCGATTATTCATCTTAAGATAAAATTTATGTTTATTCGGTTTATACTAATATATTGGACTGCTTTGGTCAACAATTTATTTAAAAAAAAAATAATATATATATAGCCAATGTGAATTATTATTAATTTAAACTTGCCGATTGTTAAATTTAACATTACGTCACTTAAGTATAAAATATACATTCAATGTATTTTAAGGCCGACTCATGATAGTTTCGCAATGAATTGATCCACCAAAACATCCAGAAACAGTTTTTTTTTTTGTCGGCACATTTTTAAAAAAAATCTTGTTAAACTGTATTTATTACTATTTCCATAATGAAAATAAAATGACGACTTAAAAACGAATGGAGGAAGTCAAGTGACGTTGACAGAAAAAACGACCGACTTTTTTTTGGAAGAAAACAAAGATTGGCTTTATGATAATTTAAACCTTGATTTCCTCCGCAATCATTAGTATTGACTAAAGCAAAAACATACTATTAACAAATTCATAATTGTAAACTCTGTTATAAAATGTCAATTATCATTAAGTAAATATAGACTTTTCACTTTAATATATTAATGCACGTTGACAAAAAAAAAAAAAAAAAAAAAAAATTAATTTCAATCTGTTTTTAATTAACCACACAATGGCCCGGTTTTGTCTAGAACGGCTTATTTTTCCGGTTAAGTAACCAATTAAACAAATACTCTGCTTTTCATCCTCATGTGTCATATTCTAAACTTTTCAATTTAAACAAAAGGAACCAATTTTTTTATCAGCCAAAATCAATTTAATTTAAACTTAAACATATGCGTGGTCGTAAAACGTGATTCGCTTATAGGTATCCGACTAGACCATATAAATTATATGAATCACAATTGATTCTCTAATGAACGAGTAAAATCAAAAGTGGTATCTCGATATATATATATATATATATTTATTTCTTTAAAATGTTTTATAACAAAACACGTGTTTTACATTTAAGGAAAGAACAGCTTTGATTCATGGAATCATTCCGTAATTTTTTAATCACTTGTAAGTTGGAAGTAATTAAAATACCATAAATGAAAAAAATAATATAATTTCCTTTATTACGACATATCAATGAACACTTATAAATACCAGTCCTAAGAAAAATCCCTAATTATATTTTCATCTCTCCGTCTTGTTTGGTCATGATGGAAGAAGTAAGAGAAACTTCATTGATCAGTTACGTAACGCCTACGAATCGGCTTCAAAAACCTAACGTGTTGGTTAATCAACCAACAAAGGAGATAACACAAAACCCTAAAACGACACGAGGTCGACAAAAGATAGAGATTAAGGAGATCAAAGAAGAGAGCAGAAGACAAGTAACGTTCTCAAAACGGCGTCGCGGATTGTTCAAGAAATCCGCTGAGTTGAGTGTTCTCACGGGCGCTAAAATCGCCGTCATAACGTTCTCTCGATGCGGTAGGATCTACAGGTTTGGCCACGTGGATTCACTAATCGACAAATATCTTCGTAAGATTCCGGTGAGTTTGGATGTACAATCCGGCGAAGATGTGACGGAGGAGGAAGGTGAGAGTTCGTGGTGGGAGCATCCGGTAGAGAATGTAGCGGAGGAGGAGCTGGAAGAGTACATGGCAGCTATGAGTATGTTGAGAGAAAATTTAGGTAAGAGAATCATAGAGATGGGTAATAATCGGACGGTTGGGTTTGTTCCGGCATGGCCAATCAATATGATGGGTTGGAAACCAACCATGGGATTTAATCAAAACTTGGAATATCCGACGGATGAGATTAACCCATGTCGTTTTAGTCAAAACGGGTGATTTGATTAGTCACTCGTTAAGTCTTTCTCTTATGAAATTTAAATTTATTTGGTTTTAGTTTTATTGAGTTTAGTTATATCAATTCATTATTTTCATTTCTTTATTTAAAATATTGATCTTAAAGCCATCATCTCAGATACTTCGATATATTTTTTTCTTAATTTTTTTTAATGATTTCTTGAGGAAGTTAATACATAAATTATTCTTTTTAAAAAATTACTCGACTTTCAAAGCTTTTAATAAACAAGAAACATCGAACATGTAAGAGTT
>OVAW01001113.1:0-10520 GCA_900406365.1 Heliophila coronopifolia | reverse complement strand
GTTATTTACCTGACGAAGATTTTCACCTTTTTTGCCCTAAAAATCCAAAAGTTTCTCTCTTCTCGCCATTTGTCGTTACGGCGATGTCTTAGCTTTTCCCGGTTGACAAATTTGCCGGTGAAAAGTTGAGTTTTTTTTGTTGATTCTCTGTTTTTTTTTGGTGAAATTGAGGATTTTGTTTGGTGTTTGTATCTGAACTCAAACCCTAGGGTTTAAAGTGTCTGGAAAAATGTCTACTTTGCGTAAAAGAGTAGTCAAAAAAGAGATAACAAAAGGAAAGTTTAGAATAGGTGATCTAGTTCTTGCCACAGTCCAAGGCTTCCCTCCTTGGCCTGCTAAGGTTTTGTAAATTGAATTTCTGTTAAATTCTGATTGAAATTGCGCGGGATTGTTGATTTTGACTTACATTATATGAGTTTCAGATCAGCCGGCCTGAAGATTGGAACTTTGCTCCGGAACCAAAGAAGTACTTTGTTGTGTTCTTCGGAACACAGGAAGTGTAAGCATGCCTCTACTTTATTTACATGTTTGTTCATTGACCTTAGTTATCTTCATTGAATGCAGAGCTTTTGTTATGCCATATGATATTAAAGTCTTCACTAGTAAGGTCAAAAGTAAACTAGAAGCAAAATGTAAAAGTAAAACAGTCGAGTTCTTTGCACAAGCTGTAGAGGAAATCTCTGCTGCATTTGAAGAGTTACAGAATCACAAGTCAGATGTTTTGGACAATGAGGCTCTTGGGAATGCAGTGGAGCCTACCTTGACTAAGCCTAAGACACTGGATGGAAAAAATCATAAAGAAACAAGTAAAGATGGAAATTCTGATAAGTTTGATTCTAGAACGGATAAAAAGTGCAAAGATGAGGTTCATAGAGCCAAACGTGTGCCTGATGGTCGAGCTGCTATAGATAATAATCACATTGGTCCTAACCAGAAATTAAAGGACAGTAAAAGGGAATCTTTTGATAATAAGGTGGTTTCGGATGTCAATATTGCTAGTTCTAAAAAGAAAAAAGAGTTGCTGAAAGAGAAACATAGCGCCCGAATCTGCGGTGATAAGCATAAGCATGCATCAGGAGCAGATGAAAATAAAGATTCTCTTAAGAGGCCAAGGTCTGAAAATGGGAAGGATAAAAAGCAATGTAAGAGCAAACGTTTACTTCCTGTTGGTCGGGTAAGTGCAGAAGGAGAAGAGCTTCAATCTGATAAGGAAGGGGTCACTTATACAAAGCACCCCAAACCGACATTGCAGCACAAAGCACCCCATACTGACAATGTGAAGGGTCAATCTGCTCAATTGCCAAGGAGACGGAGAGTTTATATCGATGATGAAGATGATGATGAAGATCCAAAAACTCCATTGCATGAAATACATACCAATGTTCTCAAAGCTACTTCAGCTTCTACTGATGGTCTTGAAAGTGTTGATGTGTCTCATGATACTTCTATTAATGCTAAGCTATTAGTTGGATTTGCAGAAACTACTGAAACAGAGAACATACCTGTGTGTAAAAATAGCAAGGATGCTTCTCTTGCACAGTCTGATAGAATAGAGAGCGTTTCAGATAGTTCACCCATGGGAAAACCAGTCATCGAGTTGCTCCCAGAGAATGTCAAGCCGATCTTACGATCTCTTAAGAAGTCCTCTCAGGCGGTTTCATTTAAGAAACAGGGGACAAGAAAAAATAAAACAACAAAAGTCTCTGATGCTGGAATGCCAGATAGCGGGAAGGGCCTGTCGAATAGCTCCTCTATAGGAAAAGCAGTGGCAGGACAAAGTAAAATTGCAAAAGTCTCTGGTGTGAAGATGCCAAAAAAATGCCGACGTGGTTCTTCTAAGGATGCAGTATCTGGTTCTGATAAAGTAAGCTCTCAGTCTCAGACAGAAAATCAGATAAGTAAACCAGCTTCTGAGGAAAAACCAACAGACACTCCGAAAGTTGCAACTCCGAAAGACAGTTCTATGAACTTGTCCCCTGGCATGTATGTTTTTGTATTCCTCTATTTCATTGATATGTTCTTATTTTGCTTGGAACTTATAACTTATTGTTTTTCTTACTATAGGATTGTCGATCAAGAAAATGTAAGTGCCCCATTGATTAGTTCTAGGATGACAAATTCTTCTTCATCTATGAAGGAACTGATTGCAGCTGCCAAAGCAAAAACAAAACAAGCACATTCACATACTTCACAATATGTGAATTTAAACCAGAAATCCATTAGTGTCGGTGAACCGAAGACAAGAAGCCCCAGCCCACTCATGGTTCATAATGTTTTATCTTCTGCTGACGATGACAAGCTGATTGTTGATGAGGGACATCAAGAAGATCTGATTCTGTCAAATCATAGCCACCAGTCCATGTCACGTAACCAAGCTGAAGAGTGGAGAGCTATATTAGGGCAAATGTCAGTTGGGGATGCTGACACCGAGGCTACGATTTCTCGAGATGCTTTTGAGGGAATGATAGACACCTTGTCCAAAGCTAAGGAAAGTATTAGACGTGCAACACGCCAGGCCATTGAATGTGCCAATTATGGAATTGCCAGTGAGGTGAGTTAAGTAAAGTTACTTTAGGTTTGACGACTTTTTTCTTCTTTAGGTTAATAAAAGCATCTATGCTAGCTCAAGTTTTTTGTTTGTGTAACTTAGTCAAATGTTCAGACAAAAGTACCTATGATGGGGAACTTTGGCTGTGTTTTGTAGATTGTGGAACTTCTCATACGAAAGTTGGAAAGTGAGCCTCATTCGGACCGTAAACTGATCTTGTTCTTTCTCGTTGACTCAATCACCCAAAATTCCTATAATAAAAAAGGTAAGCCTTTCCAAATGGTTAACTTTGTGAGGTGTTCATAATGCATGACATTTGTTTCTTTAGGTATAGCTGGTGCTTTGTATATTCCTACTGTTCAGGCAGCCATGCCACGCATTCTACGGGCTGCTATTCCTCCAGGGGTTGATGCTCGTAAAAATCGTCATCATTGTTGCAAGGTTCTCTTGCTTTTTGTTCGTATCGATGAAACTGTCATGTTTTGTTGTACAGTCAATGATATCTTGCTCCTCCTAGGTGTTAAGGTTGTGGCGTGAGAGAAAGATTTTCCCAGACTCTCTTCTGTGTCGTTATATTGGTGATATTGGTGCTTCTAATGGTAATGGTGATTCAACTGTTGGGTTTACCCTACGGCGTCCTTCTACATCTCATCGTTCTATAGATGATCCTATACGGAAGATGGAAGGGATGCTTGTTGATGAGTATGGGAGGTATGCATTACATTTTTATTTATCTGTAGTTCGATTTTTCTGTCTTTAGTGCTGTTCTCAGGGTACTAATGAATGTAAGAACGTTTAATTTTTGCAGCAATGTGAATTTTCAGCAGCCTGGGGTGTTATATTCCCACATTTTCAGAGATGAGGAGCTTCCAAGCACATCACAAGAAGTTAAAAACACATATATTGAAGAACCAGTCCATTCTTTAGGCAAGTTAGAGCAGCCTCCTTTTCTAGAGAGTTCTCATCCGCAACCTAATGAATTGCCTCCATCGCCACCTCCTCTTCCTCTTTCTCCTCCACCATTGTCTCCGCCTCAACCCTTGTCCCCGCCTCCACCCTTGTCCCCGTCTCCACAGCCAACTCTATTGCCAACTTCATCAATAATTCAACCATACATTCCAAGCCATCCTTCATTAGCCCTTCAACCAGAATTCGCTCCCCCAACATATCCATTATCACAACATGAATACCAGATATCTATGCAGTGGTCTAGTAACACCACTGTAAGCCTTCTGATTTCTCTTGTTCTGATTTAGTTATCTTGTAATTTTATGAAGCTACATTGGTGCATACTTATGATGTGTATGCAGAGTATTCAAGCTGCAAATGGAAGGCATGATGATGGCAACATGTATTATAACCATGAAGCATCTTTACAGAACAAACACCAACAACTTTGGCTGAGCAATACCTCTTTTATACAGAGTCCAATGATCAAGAATCTCGCTCCAGTACCATCCAGCCAGATTGCTCAATCACAACCCCAATGTTCCTCTATTCCTCATCCTTACCATTTTCCTTCCCAGTCAGTTGTTGGGCAGCGATATATGAATGAGGATCCAAGGCGGATGAGACATAGTACATATACTCAAAATGGAACCTCGATAAGTGGGAGAAACTCACTTCCAGACTCTCTTACAGTTACAGATGGTATGTATATGCGAAGAACATCTCAAACCATTGTATGTTAATTCATATACATGTCTGCCTACTGCATCAGTGAGTTATATTGGTCTTCTTATTTCCATCGACAGGTTTCTTGCATCCACCTCCAGAAAGATCACCTTCAAAGACAATGAGCTACCACCAACTTCCTGCTAACAACTTACAATCTGACTCAACAATTTCAGGTGAGAAAACCTAAATCAGTTCATCTCTTTTTTTGCCACTCAAAGATGCAATTGCATCTTTTACGTTTCCATGCAATGTTCAGCATTTTTATATGCCATTCCAGGTCATACTGCTTCATATATGTTGCCTTCTACTACTCGTTGGAGACCATCTTGAAGCTAAGGTAGACTAAATTTTGGTTGTTCATGTACACTTAGGATAGCTAGTCTCCTTGTTCTCTCTAACTTATTTCACTTTCATTGTTTCTGATTTTCTTATTTCTGGATTTTTATCAACTCTGCAAACTATTGTCAGGATAATGCTGTATAGTAATTTTTCCTGGCAAATTTGTAACAAGATCCTATTTTTCACGAGCCAATTTCTTAAACACCCTTCGGTAAAAAATTTTAATCACAAATACCCCTCATATATATTTTTTTTTATTGCGATCAGTTTGGGCGGATTTTTAATCAAAGATGAATTGGTGTTACGTTTTTACAAAGAGTGTTTTGAAAAAAAAAATTTGTGCAGGTGCAAATGATCATATTTTTCACCCTTGTTTTTTTGTTGTTGTCAAAAGCCCTTTTTGTGTAACATTGGCCGAACGGCTCAATAGCTTATTAAAGGAACTTAACCCCATTGTAGAGATGGAAAATCGAATTCCTAATGTCAAAGACACTGCTAGTGAACTATAGACGCGGCTGTCGGAAACCCTTTGTTTTTAATATCTGAATTAATTAGCCTTTTCTTTCTATTTTATTTTTATCCAACATACCATGTGCCTTCTTATTTATATAAAATCATTATTAAAAAAATTCATAAAAGTATTTGTAGTAATGATACAAATGTTCATTATTAAAAACAAAAAAATATTTGACTACTCTACAGATTTTGCCGATAAAATCTCACACCCGGAAATGATACAAAATATTTTTTATAACTTACAAAAAAATAGAGAATTATTATTTCATTACATCAACTATCAAAAGCTTCTTCCTTCACAATTTTGCAATTTGGAAGTTTTTTTTTCTATCTCATTTTGTTTCTATTTACTCCACATTAAGCTAAAATAGCTTCTTCTTCTTTTGATTTGTATAGGTTTTTAAGAAATGGGAAAGTTACACAACGAGAAACTGACTGACCTGGTTTTAGTCCAGAGCCGTTTTGTTTTTCCGACCTGTTAAAGGCTTTGGTAATCCATCAAAGATTGAGCTCGTTATAGCCGCAGGTGTAAGCAGATCAGGTTTCAAGCTCCATTTTGAAGTTGGCCATAGAGACAATGATCCGTTATTGCTGTTACCATCTGGATCTTGAAGACTGGATGCACTTGACGATTTCCTTACACTGCAAAAGCTGTCTGAAACCGGAGTAGCATCCATCAAGTTGATTGGTACTGGATTGAAATTACTGGTCTCAGATTCTGCTAGTAGATTGTTTCTGCTTGATGCTTTGGATCTCAAAGCTAAGCCTTTTCCTGCTATTGATAAAAAGCTGCCATTGCTGCTACTGTTCTCTTCTTTCAATATAAGTTCTGGAGTCCGAGATGAAAAGTCGGCTTCAGATTTTTGGCGTCGTCTTATAAAGTTATTGGAACTCGGTTCTTGAGGAGTATTATTGTCGAATGATTGGTTGACCTCTTCGAGAAGTGCATTGACCAAGCTTCTTGATTTCCTGTGGTGATTTAATGGAGCATTTGCGGATGGGAAAGGTCTGAGATACTGGTTATCGCCATTGTTCGAAATATGATGAGAAGTTTCTGTATTGTAATTTCCCATCTCCAAGAATCCTCCATCAGAAACTGTTCTGTTTGCTGGTTTTAGCCCATAGTAACCTTGCAATGAATACATAGCTGGAGAAACTTTCTTTTCCGAAGATTTCAATCTCAGAGACTGAAATGAGTCAAACACGTCGTGGTTGCTTTGGTCTGATGATTCCTTTTCGTGGCATGAACAACCCTCTCTGAAAATAAGAAGCCATGACTAGAACTTAAAGCTAGATCGCTTATCAAAGATGTAATTTTACAAGGTAAAGATGAGAGGGATATAAGTACCCATGGTTTAAGGAGCCATTAGACAAACATGGAGATNTCTCTGAAAATAAGAAGCCATGACTAGAACTTAAAGCTAGATTGCTTCTGAAAGATGTAATTCACAAGGTAAAAGATGAGAGGGATATAAGTACCCATGGTTTAAGGAGCCATTAGACAAACATGGAGAAGGAGGATGTCTTCCAGGTAATGGAATCTGGAGATAGTTGAGAGCAAACATTTGAAGATCAGTCACAAGGCCATTCATCTTCTTGACATCTGCAACCTGGAGATTAAAGAAAAAGAAATCAAATCAACAAATTTGGAATAATCAAACATNGAGAGCAAACATTTGAAGATCAGTCACAAGGCCATTCATCTTTTTGACATCTGCAACCTGAAGATTAAAGAAAAATGAAATCAAACCAAACAAAAGCAATACATTAAGCAATTTTGAACAATTCAATGCCTTTTTTCAGGAACTATAAATTCTCTACCTTTATAAAGTCAAAACATTCTGAAGCTGTAAATAGCGAAGACCAAATTGAAATGCTAAAATAAAACCTAACCCTCATCGCTAATTTACCTCAACGCCGTATTTAATGGCAATGCCGGCGAGAGTATCGAATTTGGAGACACGATGCTCGATGTAGCCACGGTCGGGGGAGTTAGAACCAGGAAAGGGCGGGGAATAAGTAGAAGGCGGTGGAGGAGACGATGTCGGTGACGGGATCCGAAGGATCTTAGAAGGAGACGATCTAGAAGGACTCTTTTCGCGGCAATTTTCAGATCGATCTAAGAATCCGTAGCCATTATCGTCGCGGAATTTACCGTTGCTGTATTCTGGAGTCCCGTTTCTTCCAGAAATCCTTCTCTCTCGATCCATAAACATTAGATCTGATCAGAATTGATCATCAAGTAGGAATAATCAAACGGTGAAGAAAGCGTTGAGAGATTAACGAAAGAACGATGAAAGAAACTTGTGGACTAAGAGAATCAAATAATCTCGGAGGATCGATGGAAGCTTTTTTTTCTTAATTTTTCTCCAGATTTTCCGGGAAATGGAGTGAGAGATCTCTCTGCTCCTCTCTCTCTCTCTCGTCCCAACGGTGGAAATAAGAACCAAATTCTTTTTTTTTTTTGTCAACAAGAACCGAATTGTATTTAATGACCTTTAAAAATAGAAGAATTACGAAATTAAATTTGCATTATTAAAGTCTGCGCTTTGAAAAAATAAACCACTTTACAACCAAAAATAATAATAAAAAGTCATAAACTGAAACAGCTAAAATCTATTAAGATATGTATTAACGAACATTTTTGTTAAATATACTCCATAATCTTATTAGTACTATTAAAAACAAAAACAGAAAATTAAAACTGACTTCGTAATATTTTATGATTTCTATACAAAATATAAAATACGTTTCATAAATATATTTTTTCATTCAAGCTATTTAGAGTAAAATTTAGAATATATTAATAATAAAGTGAGTGAATAATTAAAGTGAGAATCTTATTAGGTCTCCATAAAAAAATGATATAAATAAATAGTTTACTTACTGGATTAGGATAAAATAAACAGCTTTTAAAGTAAGAAAAACAAAACAAAGTCTGAATGTTTGACAAAAGAAGCATCGTATAATGTCGGTGAGTGGGCAGCGACTTAAATAAATACTAAGTAGTATCTATTATTATTGTATTATTAACTAATCGACATGACAAATGAATAAAACAAATTAGTTAGTTGCACAATCTTAAATCCAAGCTCTTTGGTTTGATACAAAATTGGAAAAGAAATCAACATGTTTTTAAAGTAGATGATTGGTTAAAAAGAAAACAAAGTGAAATTAGATTATACAGTACACTAACCATCAAAGGGGATGTAGCTCAGATGGTAGAGCGCTCGCTTAGCATGCGAGAGGTACGGGGATCGATACCCCGCATCTCCATATTAGATTTTTATTTTGTTATCTTAAGTTTGAGAATTTTGTTACTCAAGGCATAACCGGGTTTCTCATTCACAGACCGGTTATTGTTTCAGGTAAATTATTGTATTAATTAAATTCTCATCAGATTTTGTTGTTGCTCTACGAATTAATTTAAATTCGAACAGCCAACTTATTATGACAATTGCAAAGAAACAAGACAATGGTTAATTACATTATAATCACAAAAGTGATTTTTAGATTCATAAAAAAAAAAAAAAAACACATACCTAAATTAAAATGTAAAGACAAGACAGACAAATATTGCACTTTACAGATAAATACTAAAAAATCAGGAGAGATTCTTGAATTAGTTTTGTAGATTTGTCTGTTGAGTTATTAGTTTTGTAGACAATGGTTAATTACATTATAATCACAAAAGTGATTTTTAGATTCATAAAAAAAAAAAAAAGAAACACATACCTAAATTAAAATGTAAAGACAAGACAGACAAATATTGCACTTTACAGATAAATACTAAAAAAATCAGGAGAGATTCTTGAATTAGTTTTGTAGATTTGTCTGTTGAGTTATTAGCTGGTCTGGCTGAGGAACTGAAACACCTCCATTCATTCTTGCTCTTGCTTCTGCGAACATTCTCTGTTGTTCCGCTGCTGCTTCCTCTTCCGTCATCTCTGCTCCGCTGTTCATCTTCACACTTCTCTGTGAATCTTGCTGCATAGTTTTCAACAAACACAGGAGAGAACCAATAAGATTATGAAACATAGACTCTTGTCTTTAAATTTAAGTAATGTTGTATTAGATTTTACAATGGTTTCATATCTATGTTGTTCATAAGCAGCGTAAACTTCTTCGACGTATTCCCCAAATCCAAGAACCTGTAGCATACAACAAAATCACGATTACAAAACATATATATATCGCACGGATAGAGTAAAAAACTCAACCTGCAATGCTTTGAGTACGTGCTCAGGTGCGATTGTTCGTTTATCCTCTTTGTTACATACTTCATTAGACTCTGAGGATATCAGATTTATGAACTCTGCAAAAAATTGACCAAAATTATAAGGTAACAAGGAGTCAGATTCATGTATCTCATAAATCAAAGAGGATGGATCGATCGTACCTACACAGCACTCGATCAGAAGATCTTGAGCATCTCTAGCAACACGAACATCTGCTGGTAACATCTCCTTTATAATTTTAGTCATGGTAGCTGCAAATTTTACAAGAACAAACATAAGACCAAAAAAATTGAGATTTCTCCTGCAAATTTAAGCGCTAAGAGGCTGAACCTTTTGGAAGCGAAGCATCTTCCTTGGATTTTCCAACTATATCCATCGGATCCATGGTTTTTTAGCTATAGAGAAATCGTTCAAAACGACAATCAGCTTAACGGTGAATTTATAGTACGGCGAAGATCTAGGTCGCGGAGTTATGTGATGAAGAACATGTAGAACATACCGAGTTTAACAAGGATCGATCCGGAGGTAGATCGACGAGCGAGATCCACGGCGAGTCGGACAGATTGTACGGAATTTGATCGGCGGGGTTTTCTCTTCGATTTTCGCCTTTCTCTACGAAGGAAGTCGATTAGGGCAAAACAGAAGACCAAAAGTAAGCGCGTGAATTCCACTCTTTGCTTTAACTGATTTGATAGCGCGTAAGATTAAGACCAATGAACTGAAAAATAACAGTTTATATTTTCCCTCCATATATAATAATTCACATGCCTAGGTAAAAATTTTACTCAAAAGGCTATATTAAGGCCCAATGTTCCGGCCCATTATAATTAGGAACCGGACCTACTTTATAAGCCCATATGAACTTAGGGTTTTCCACGTTTTTCTAGTTCTATAAAACCCAGACTTCTTCTTCTTTGGGAACAATACCTTATAAACCCTAATTTGTTGCCGTCTCTCTTCCGCCGTTTTCACTTGAGCTATGGGAAGTGATACCGAAGCTGAGAAGTCGATTCAAAAGGAGAAGAAGAGAGTTATTTCTCTTGCGCCTATCGCTAAACCTCTTGCCGGAAAAAAGCTCCAGAAGAGGACATTCAAACTCATCCAAAAAGGTACGAATCTGATTTAAACATCTTTCTTGCGCTTACCAAAGCATCCTCTGATAATGTATTGGTCTATGATTGTTGTCAGCTGCTGGACAGAAA
>OVAW01001111.1:0-10524 GCA_900406365.1 Heliophila coronopifolia | reverse complement strand
AGAACAGATCAATTCAGATTATTCTGTTTCTCAATATTTTGGACGTCTTCCTACGGAACCAAAGTTGAAAACATTTGAGAAAAAATCAGTCATTCACAACGAGGTCCGGTCCTGGAATTATGGGGGCCGGAGACAAAAAATGCTAGGAAGGATAAAATAAGCTTATTTTTAATTTAGGGGCCAAAATAATTAACAAAAAAAAAAAATTGAGCTGAAAAAGATTGGAGGCCAAAAACTCATTACTTCAAAGGATTTAGCCCAGGACAGGCTCTGATAAAAAAATATTGACATATATCAATGAGCTGAAAATCTAAAATACCTCATCAAATCTTATGAGAGTGACAAATAATCGGATATCCGATTCGGTTAAAGTATTTCCGCAAAGATATCGATGTTTTTCGAGTATTTCTTCGCATCTATCCAAAGCATCAAACAATTTCTTCACTGCCTGCAATATTGGTAACAAATCGTTTATATTACTATATATATTCTTTGTCGTCAGTCTAATGGTTATTAATCACGGGAAACAAACTAGGTTCAAACTCTGATCTTAGTGTATAAGCAACTGATGTGAAACAACTTGTCCAATATTTCATGCCTAATAATCAACTTATTTGATAGTAGATCTCAAAGTTTCATTACCTTATCATAAGTTTCTTGATTTGTAGCAAACCCGCAATTATAAACACCATTATTTATACCATCATGAATCCATTCGTTAGTATCATCTACCATGGTTTGGAGATTTGGCGGATAAAGATCAAAAGAAGGATTTTCTGCAACAAGATTGAACTCGGTACTGAACATACCGAGTATTTCAGAACTCTCATTGTTAACTATAGTCTTAAACTNACTATAGTCTTAAACTTCTTATCCCAAAGAACCTATTAAAAAGAAACATGAGCCGTCTTTTAGTACGTCCAAATGGAACGGTCAAACAAGNTTAGTACGTCCAAATGGAACGGTCAAACAAGATCAATATCCAAATATAAATTTTTCTTAACAAAATTTATTATACATATAAATTAGGGTCCAAAATTTCGCAAAACTTTATTTTAACTTAACAAAATATCGTTTATTAAGAAAATTGAAGATAAGTAGTCAATAGTTTGTGACGGCTACGAAAGAAAGAAACCGAAAATCTGAATGTGCAATCAAGAAACAGAACATGACATGGGGTTAGGCCGGCACTGAGGATAACCCGTTGAAACATTGATTTCGTCCCCATTTTTTTAAATATATTTTTTATTAGATTCAAGTCTCATCTTTTAGAAAAAAAATATAAAATTTAATTAAAAAAATACCATCAAATTTTAATTTTGCTTATGATCCCGGAATTTCAGGATCGGACCTATATAGTTGGGTAAGACCAAAACATGGACGAAACAACAAACTTACTGGAACTGTGTACTTTCCTATGTAGTCTGAGGTAGAGATATCATATAGTTCTCTTATGGATTTTGCGCCATTGATATGGTCTTTCTCAGCTCCAACAACTTCTGTATCTGAATCTGGAAAAACCCATCCCATATGATCTTCGTTCTCTTTGGTTTTTCTCCATAGTGGTTGCACTGACTAATAAAAAAAACACCAATCAAATATGTTTTTGTAATAAATGAAATGAATGTGTGAAAAAAATAAAACACAATATTGCTTTATTACAACCAAAAAACAATGACGAAGAGAATATACTAAAAAAAGACTCCCCAGATAATTAAATTTATCTTATTCTGTCTAAACCGATCGACTCCTAGTTTAGATAGAATTAAAAAAAAATGCTTTAAAAATTACTTTCTGATATTTTCACTCTTTATTTTTTATAAAACGTAAAATAAAATTCTCAGAAAAACAAATAGAAAAATAATTAATTTTCTAAACAAAGAAATAAAAACATTTAAATACAAATAGAAATATTGAATAGAAAAAATAAAATGTTCTAATAGAAAAATACTAATTAAAAACTGATATTGTTACTAACCGAGAAGCTTATTGCTTTATCAAGTCCTTTCAGTTTCAAAACAGCTAAGCATCTTGAAGCCCATGGACAACCATATGAGATGTATAGATGATATCTTCCTGCTTCTGCTGAAAACTTAGAATCTTTATTTTGTGTAACAAAGTTGCGGAATGATATTGTATATTTACTTTAAATCAAACTGCTAAACATAACCAGAAATTCACTACAAAATCTTAGGTGAGCTTACATCTTAAGCTACTTTCTGAAAATGTAAACTAAGAATGAATATATATATAATATAAAGGGTGATTATAATAAAAAATTTAAGGTAAGATCTAGAAAGATCTTGACCAAGATATGATGTAGAGAGTCTTGAAATGTTGTCTTTGATGGTAAGTAAAATAAAGGTGACAATTGAGTCAACGTTGGCGTGGAGAAGAGAGAAAAGTCAGAAAAGTCAAAAGTTTTTTGAGAAATGTTCATGTTTCTGGAATATTTATGATACCTTTGTATTAAAGACAACAGAGAATTTGAAAAGTCAACAACAATACAGTAAAATCGATTGCAGACACTTGCAGTTCCAGAAACGGACCTAAAAACAATTTTTACATAACTCTCTGGAAATTTTTTTATTTTCAAATTTATTTCAAAATTAAAAAAAACAATTTGTGAAAAGGGAAAAAAAACTGAATAAATCAAAATGACGAAGACAATTATAAGAGAAAGAATGAAAGAAAATGCTATTAATTTACCAAATAAAAAATGTCATATTTAATTAAAGCATAAACATTTTTTCTTGTGTCTGCCTCTTATCATTTGTCAATACTCAAAGAGCATTTTGGTCCGTTCTCATTATCTCTTTGAATTTCTGTCTGCAATCAAAAGATTGAGCGTTTACAAATTATTATCAAATTTCTAAAACGCTAATATTTAATTTAAATATTTTTTTGATTAAAGTAATACTGCGAATTGGTACTATTTGATATTATTAAATTATCTTTCTAATACTTTAGAAATTTTAATAGCATTATATGTAATTGTTTAAAGATTAAATGTTGTTTTATATAAAAAATTATCCT
This sequence comes from Heliophila coronopifolia, assembly GCA_900406365.1. Taxonomy (NCBI): domain Eukaryota; kingdom Viridiplantae; phylum Streptophyta; class Magnoliopsida; order Brassicales; family Brassicaceae; genus Heliophila; species Heliophila coronopifolia. Next base: position 7,488 of record OVAW01001111.1, on the reverse strand, counting down.
TTTAATATATAGTAGGTGTTTATACAATCACCTTCGGTGTTCTAAAAAAAATTTACATAGAAAAAAGCTTTTTAGTTTTTTTTACATGCAAAACAAAAATTTCCGAATTTAGAGACGTGCATGTCCACCCATGCTCCTTTTATACCCGTCCCTAGTCCTCTCTAAAAAAACTTCGAGCTTTGAAGTTTTTTACTTTTACAATATGAATTTTCTACTATACGTACCATTTACTATGATTCTATCTGTTTTTTACACTTTTTCTTATTTTATTAATAATTTAGGTTTTTGCTCTATTGTGGGTATTATTAATTGCATCAAAATATCTAACTTATTTAGATAAATCCAGTTTAATTTTAGTTTGATTAATAATAGTTTTTTTATTTTAATTTCAGAGAGGTTCAAGTCTTCGGTCCTACTTCTCTCAGGCCTGGAGCCAACATTTGAATGTACCTGTAAAGACCCTGATCACTCTTCCAGTTGACCTCTCGGAAAAACCCCTAAGATACTACCAGTTGAGCTAGTTCTGCTAGGTATGATTAATAATAGGTTGAGCAAAAAGCCTAATAATTAATGACTAGACTATTGCCAAGTATAAAATATCATATTTATTAAATATGTAATGGTAACTAATAGAATTGCGATAGATTTATTGAAATATTCTAAAGTTTAAGCTAGGCATGTTGATGTTTAAAAATATTTGTTGAAGTATACTTGTTATGGCAATGGAGTTGGTATAATGGACACTATTTTCTCCTTCCTGAAAACGTTTTAGGCCATGTGATCTTGTCCGGAGACATTGAATGATTTTTTGTATTAAAAAAATTAAGAGAATAAAACTGTAAAATTTACGATATTCTAATTTAAAACCATTTAAAAATAATTGATAAATAATCCGTAATTTCTCGCAAAAAAAAGTTGGAGTTTGAGTTTTTTTTTATGTGTTTTTCGTTAGAGAGTAGATATTTCTGTTCTAGCTATAGATTCCTAGTTTGTATGATCAAGATTTTGTTGGTTTGTCCACTCATCCGGTAAAAAAAAAATTTTAAATAGTTTAAACGTGAAAAAACAAAAGCTACTATTTACCGTCATTGGAGTTTTAAAAGTTATGAGTGGTAAATGAAAATGAAGAATAAATTATTATAGAATTTTAAATTTTTTTATAAAATATAACTTGAGTAAAATAAATTATTTTAACATAATAATATGAATAAATAATTCTAAAATATTATTTATTTAAAATTTTATTTAAAAACTCTAATATACTTTTCTTAGTTATTACGGTTGACAAAAAAAAATTTCTTACATTATATTACTAATTTCCACTACCGATCTCCACTCTTGCTCTAGATTTCTACTATCATTATATTTAGCTATCAATTTCTAGTAACTTTCTTACCTTCTACTATTATTTTTTCTTAACTAATGTTTTAAGTTAACGCTCTCCGTTCTTACTCTATAATTTTATCAATCATCCATTAGTCATGTCATTGGTTTGGTATGATTTTATATGATTAGTTTTAGTCAAATTCAAACCGAGGTTGCATTACCATAATTCATTATAAAACTTATATATATATATATATACACAATTGGAAAATTCACCAGTAAAAAAATATTTTGAATGGTAAATTTACTATTTAAAAAAAAAATCGAAGATGGTTATTTGGATTTTTTTTTTTTAATGATGGATAAACACTTGGCCCAAACCAATTAACAATAAGTATAGAGTTTCACGAACTAAACAACGTGAAGTTTGTGCTATTGGATATCGACAATATTACATAATAAAAAATAGGTATTAAAATTTCTAATACCAAATTCAATAGTTTTTAACATAAAATTCGATTGACAATCATCGGTGAAAAACTCACGAAGATTTGTATATTACTCTACAAATATTTCAACTTTGATTTGAAATATAATAACCACTACTGCTAAATCTCAAAATAGCTTATCCATTTAACGGTTTAGCTCGATTTGTTTTGATCAGATCAATATGAACTATAGTTGAAATCAAAATATTTGGTTAATTTCTACAAATTTTTGTGTATATATTCTTTATTAATTAACTAGATACTAATTTTTTATTAAATTATTTTAAAGTTTTATATAAAAAATTATAACTATTTGAAAAACAAATTCAGTTACACTGATTCTTGTTTGCTAATAGAAAAATAGTCATTTTCTCTTATTCACCGGTTTTCTTACTCTAATTGAATGCAACAAAACTATCTTCAAATGTGTTTTTGTCATTGTTTCCGAATTCCGCAGAAATTGGGGTAAGTTATGTTGACATTTCTGATATTTGACTTTTTCTGGTAAGAGAAAATTTATATATTTATTGAGAGATTCTCATTTTGTTGATTTATTACTTTTTTATTTTTCTTATTTTCAATCAGGTTCATAATTTTTATTTGCTGAGTCTATTTTGTTTGATTTGATCGCTTGACAAGTTGTTCTTTATATTTTTTTGAGTAACATTGATGCACAAATCTTGCATTTAGAGAATGTTTCTTTCGAATGTCAATTCTTTCTTGAGTGACAGATAAATCTTGGCCGATCTTGTAGATAATGAATTAAATTTATGTTAATTTTTTCTGATTTAGACTTTATATATTCGATTGTTTAATAACTTAAAACTTTACTAGATTTGTTTACATTTTTTAAAACATAAATTAGATTTCTTAGCTAAACATTATTTTCAAACTATGCATATATGTAATTTGTAAATATAGCTGAATAAAATAAGTAAATGCCACTATCAGTAAACATTTTAAAACACAAGTTTAGTGAAATTTTACGGTTGCAAAATATAATAGATAGGTAGTTGTTATAAAAAAATTTAATCAATTACGTTTTTTTCTACAAAGCCAAATATAGTCATTAACTAAAATCATAAGATTTCACTATAAAAAAACAAGCCAAGAACAGTCAAATAAATGACAGTTTAATCATTAAGAAATATAAAAAATAATAAGACAAAAAAAACAAAATTTTAGTCGTTGCTACAAAGTTTAGTCAGCAGAGCAGTCAATGAATTGCAAATTATCTTTATAAACCCCTTATGCTTATTCATCTTTTCTTCAAATTTCTGATAAATATTTTACTTACTAACTTAAGACTTAACAGACGAGAAGACAAAAAAAAAGAATTTTCTTACCATGAGGATGCATAACCAAAAAATGTTTTTATGAACATCTTGAATTAGTTAGCAAGGAGATCCATCTTGAAAAAGAATTTGACTACAACATCAATGGCAAATTTCCCCAAATTTTGATATATGGATCCACATAGAGCTTCTAAAAACTTGAAATTAATAATAAAAAAATTACTTAAGAACATAAATTTAATAATTTAAAAAAAAAAGACAAGTTAAGTTTACTAACAAAGACAACTTCTATGATGAAATCAGTTCCTTCAACTCCATGAGTAATTCAGAAGCTACTTTTGAATTGTTCTTAATCAATTTCTGAAAACAAAAAAAAAAAGAAAAAAAAATCTTTAGGAGTTAATCAAGTAAGCAATCAAGACAAATAATTAATTAATTAATTACCAGAATAAGAAGATGACTTAATCCAATATCTTCAAGAATTTTGAAACCTATAGTTGCCTTATGTTCTGGTACAAATTCCTTGACAATCTCCTCAAAGTACATCAACAATAACTTGAAAAATATGACAAAAGATATGTAAGAATACAAATAAAATTAATCTAAAAAAAAAGGAAGTTTAAATAAGAAATCAAAGAGTACCTTTCAAATCCTCCTTTTTTTAAAGTTTGTGTTAAGCTTATAGCCAACAACTCCTTAAAATGACGAATTTGATCTATATATTTCTCCTATCAATTAAATAAATTTAACAAGACAATTTATTAGGATCTGAAGCAAAACAAGGCAAAAATCTTCAACACAACAACAAAAAACATCCAAAGAATCGGAAACTTACATTGGGAGTTGAATCAAACAAATTGATATATTTTGATGCTGATAACTTGAAAAATTAAAATAAACATAAAAACCCTTTAACAAATATAGAATTAGCATCAAAAAATTAAAAAAATAAGTAAAGCCTTCACAATCCTCTTCATCGCAGAACTCTTTACAATCCATCATTTTAAGTAGAAAACCTCTATCACGATTCTCAGCTTTTAAATGACAAGAGGCCTAAATGACAAGATAGTGAGTTATTTATTAAGACTGACGATCAGTGAAAAACTCACGAAGATTTGTATATTACTATACAAAATTTCAACTTTAATTTGACATATAATAATCATTACTGCTAAATCTCAAAATCGCTTATCCATTTATCGGTTTAGCTCAATTCGTTTTAATCAAATCAATATGAACTATAGTTGAAATCAAAATATTTGGCTAATTTCTACAAATTTTTGCGTATATATATATTCTTTATAAATTAACTAGAAATTAATTTTTTTAAAAGTTTTATAACAAAAATTGATAAAAAATTATAACTATTTGAAAAACACATTCAATTACACTGATTCTTGTTTGCTAATAGAAAAAGAGTAATTTTCATTTATTCACCCGTTTTCTTACTCTAATTGAATGCTACAAAACTATCTCCAAATGTATTTTTGCCATTGTTTCCGAGTTCCACAGAAATTGAGAAAAGCTATGTCGACATTTCTCAGATTTGACTTTTTCTGGCAAGAGAAAATTTATATATTTATTTAGAGATTCTTATTTTGTTGATTTATTGCTTTTTATTTTTCTTATTTACAATCAGGTTCATAATTTTATTTCGTGAGTCTATTTTGTTTAATTTGATCGCATGACAAGTTGTTCTTGATATTTTGTTGGAGTAAAATTGATGCACAAATATTGGATTTAGAGAATGTTTCTTATGAATGTCAATTCTTTCTTGAGTGACAGATAAATCTTGGCCGATCTTGTAGATAATGAATTAAATTTATGTTAATTTTTCCCGATTTAAACTTTATATATTCGATTGTTTAATAACTTAGAACTTTACTATATTTGTTTTCACTTTTTAAAACAAAAATTAGATTTCTTAGCCAAACATGTTTTTCAAACTATGCTTGTATATCATTTGTAGATATAGATGAGGAAAACAAGTAAATGCCACTATCATTAAATATTTTCAAACACGAAGTTAGTGAAATTTTACAGCTGCAAAATATACTAGATTTGTAGTTGTTATAAAAAAATTTAATCAATTGTGTTTTTTTCTACAAAGCCAAATATCTTCATTAACTAAAATTCATAAGAGAAAATAATAATAATAATAATAGTAACAATACCAAAGTTGGTAAAAACTAATTTGAACAAATACAATCAAATTCCGCAAAAAAAAAAAAATATTTTATCTCCATTTATCTATTTTCTTATGTTATATACCTATTAAACAAATAAAAAATTTCTAAGTGGCCATAAAATGTTCAAACCACGATATGGTGGGAATGATACCATGAAATAGCCACCTTTGTTATTTTAAAGTATTCAACCCCAAATAAAATTTATATTACCAAAACACTAACTATATCTAATATCACCATTTTGACTACAATAAATAAAGCATGTGTTGTTATCCACTGTGTTTCCGAATTTAAGAGCTTCAGAGACTATTGCCTCAGCCATTATTCCATCACAACTTCCTAGTCATGGATCGCCACTAACTACTTTTGCTGGATCTGATCAAGGGACTGTTCAGGCGCTTACCTCTGGTGCTCATGCTAGTACCTCAGTTACTGGTCATGCTATTGCTTCAGCCACTATTCCATCAAAACTTCCTACTGATTCTGCTTTTTTTGCTGATTTTGGTTGGAAAAGTGTTGATCCTACTGATTCTCCTACTGATTATGATCCTACGGATCTTGTTGTGAACAACGATCCTGCTGAGCTTGCTGATCCTACCATTTCTGAGGCTGTTCCTATTGCTGGTCCTGAGGGATTGTTGGATTCAATCCTAATCTTGGTCATTGAAAACCTTTATGTGGATCAAGAAGTTGTTGCAGAGAAAATTACAAACTATTTAGGGGGACTGATTGCTGCTTCACCTGATCGGGTTCAACTTAATTCAGCAAAATTGAAGGCACTTTCTGATGAAAGGCGAGTTAGTAGAAGAATTCACAACGGGAAGATCTACTACTCTAAGATGATCCGGTTAATTCTCCTCTTTCTCTCACTCTGCTATCTAGACTTATTATCTATCATCTCAAATTTTTAATTAATATTTACTTGAACTTTTTGAACACCGATGTATCACTTTTATCTCTAGGCAAAACTTTGTCGGAAAAAACACCAGAAATATTCTTAACTAGTTTCATTCACATGTATTTATTTTAAATTTTTTATTATTAAAAAAAGAAAAAAAGCATGTTCACTATATTGTTTATCACGATCAAATTATAGTTCATCATATTTTTATTTNAGCATGTTCACTATATTGTTTATCACGATCAGATTATAGTTCATCATATCTTTTTCTTTTAAAGAGATGATAGTCACGATTAGACTATATTATGTATTAAGTTTTATTTAAAGTAAAACTAATAATCATTTATATATACCATATCAATTTTATTAGATTAAACTATACTCTAAAACAATTCCAAAATAAGTAGTCTCCGACATTTATAGATAAATTGTTGGTTACCATAATTTTTTAGTTATATTCTCTTTCCGTCTTCACTTGTTTTACAAATACTTTTCCCTATTAATAGAGTTATAATTGAAGATTGGTTTATTTTGGTTATATTTTAACTGAGTTCGTTTTTAGTTTTTAATCTATTATAAATTACAGAGACTTACTTTGTTTTTAGTAACTTGAGATTGGAAGCTTTGTTCTCTTGTTCATCTTCTTTGGATATTTTGATCAATTTTTTTTTTCAATACAATCAATTTTTAGTAACTTGAGATTACAAATTATTTTTCATACTCCAAAATAGCTTCATCTCACATCTCTTATATCAACAACATCACCTAGATTATTGCTCATAATCAAGTGTTCCATGAGCGCACTAAATACATTAAAATAGAGTGTCATAGTGTTCGTAAGAAACTGCTTGCGGGTTTATTCAAGTTACTTCATGTCAAGATTGATCACCAATTGGCCGACTCTTTTACAAATCCACTTCATCCAGCCCCTTACAATACCTTGCTACGAAAGATGGGTCTTCTCAATATTTTCGTCCTATCTTGAGATTGACTATTGAACATATGTTTGATTGGTTTTTGGGTCTTGTGAACTGGTATACTATAAACCAGTATTTCATATTTCATTTCGGTTTACGGTACCGGTTTAGCCTTGGTCAAGTTTACATATATAAACCCACAATTGTAGCTTTGACTTAGTCAATGAGAATGAGACTTCGATATGTATTGGTAAAAGCCACATCTTTTGAATTTGATTTAAGTTTTAGATAATCATACGACAATGATTTATCGATGTATATAAGATTTTTATATATTTAAGTTCATGATGTGAAGAATATTTTTTTTGTTAT